>JBDJHY010215486.1:0-11315 GCA_039654485.1 Withania somnifera | reverse complement strand
TTACTAATGGAAATTGAGAATAGGGTAAAAGATTAACTAAAATTGAAGATTTATCAAATATAACTTAAAAAGCATTTTACATTTATATGTACACCTTTAACGACCAACATTGTTGGTATAGAGCTACTTTCTCACATAATTAGACTGGTGATAACATAAGAACCTAGTTTTCATACTATACTTACCTTTCCACAACAGTTGGGAAGTATGGAGCTTTTTCCATATATGATCTGACTTTATTTTCTAACTCTCACTGATGACTAATGACATTACTCCGACGATCACAATTTGGTTTTAACTAAGATATTGTAAACAAGATGAGCTCTGGGTTTTGGTACTAGAATGATACTAACTTGGTTTTGATTATTATGCATATGGGAGACTATTCCCTCCATAGGCCTACCATCTAGTTTCTCTCTGTGAAGCCTGGGGAGGGGTATATAGGTTTGTAATGGTATGCAAAGATTCTCCCTTGGTTCCTTCCTACCATAGGTTTATGCCAGGGAGGGTACATACAGGTATTTGGTTTACTTTTTAGAACCCCTCTTCATTGCATTCACTTTGAGCTTTCTTGGGAGGCCATTCAGGTTCTTGGGTGATTAGATGTATCCACCAGTATTTCAAGGAGAGGGGGGCTGCTAGGTACTTTACTTGATTTTTGTAGCTAGATTTGTTCTGTTTCCACTTATTCCTATTATACTAGTAGTCTTTGGCCTTTGTTTTGCCTAGTTATCTCACTAGAGCTCAAGGTATGTGTCACGCTGCCTTTGGATATACTTGTATTAGTCCTATTCAATAGTTCACATTAATTAATTGGTCTTTCACATTACTTATTGTAGGTAAGTTCTTCCTCATTCCTCTTTACTTGTGTATTCTATAGCCTATTTTTCCTTATATGCTCGCTTTTTACCTTATGTATGTCTTATTTTTTCCTGGACAGCCTATGATGCCTGCTGAGTACCCGTTGTTTGGTACTCATATTGTACTTCTACATTATTTTTTATCGTGAATATCCCGGTATGAGTTATGACCGAGGTCGTGATCATGCTGGTTAGACCTTGGATTCATTAGAGATTATGGTAAGCTTTCCATATTCAGGTTGACCATTCTCCCCACCTGCAACTGCTCTATCCTTGTTTTGTAAGATATAGCTTTGTATTTAATAAATTTTTGTCATAA
This sequence comes from Withania somnifera, assembly GCA_039654485.1. NCBI lineage: Eukaryota > Viridiplantae > Streptophyta > Magnoliopsida > Solanales > Solanaceae > Withania > Withania somnifera. The sequence continues at coordinate 10,136 of JBDJHY010215486.1, read as the reverse complement.
CGTTGTGTATTTTGGATACTTTGTATTATAGCCGCTTCTGTAGCCACTGATACCAAGTCATGAGGTTTATTGTATATATGTATTTTCTCTTCTCTTTTGTGTTGTTTTTGTTGGCGTTGTTGGAGTTTATCTTATTTCTAGTCATTCGAAGTTGCAGTTTAGGATTGTCTACTAGTGGGAATTCTTAGGTGCACTATCGTGGCTCTAGTTGGTCCGTGACATAATTCTACATTGGAAGTACTTATTAACAACCTAGGATCAATTCTAGATGAATTAAAATCAACCCACAACCTTTTTCTACAATTCAAGCACTTAGGGTTCTAACCCACAATTTCACCATTTAAAATCAACCTAACAATTCTACATTAGAATGAAATTTCTAGGTTTTTATGGGAAAAAGTCATCTTACATCCATTAAAAATATTACTAAAGCCTTGAAAATATCCCCAAAACAGCATAGATCACCAAGTTGAAGTTTACAAGACAAAAATAGGAAATGACGCTTAACTGGGAAAAACCTGCATGATAACTGATTTTTTCGGCTGAGAGGATGCTACGGCGATACCACTATGGTGGTCACTTGGCCCCCTATGGTGGTCCTCAACCAAATATTACTTCTATCATAGTAGTCCCTTGATTTCTACGATAGCATGGATGCTACTATGAAAACATAGATGTTATTAAGACAGTCAATTAATAGTGAATTACTCAAAGATTAGCTACCTCTTTTTGGTTACAATACAACCTCAAGTTTAAGACATCACAGATTAATCCTAACAAAACATCTTATAAATGAAGATCTAGGAACCTATTTTTCATCCCAAAAGATTTTATTTAAATCTAATTTAGTCAATTTATTAATAAATAAACACTAATCCACCAAACTATAAACCAAAACTACAAAATCATCCTCATAGCTCACATGTACAAAATTTTAACAAAGCCCACCCTACCATGAGTTTCATCAACCCTTACCGGGAATTTCTACCGGGGAACCTAGTCCATAAGCAACAACATAATGGTATGATGGGTTGTTATAGTAGATATTAACTTATCCACCATGTGTCCTCAAACGATCAAGAATACAAGAAAAGGAATGTGGGAAGATCATACTTATCAAATAAGTGAGGATACTTATCACACATGTCTGCTTCGGTCTCCCAAGTTGTCCTCCTTAATAGAATGGTTCTAACATTGTACCTTCACGAATGCTATTTCCTTTGACCTCAACTTAGGAAAATCCCTATCAGGGATAGCCACTAGCTCCTCTTCATAAAAGAGGTTTTCATCTCACAACATAGAGTCGTAATAAATGATGTATCTCCAGCACCATGGTATTTATTTAGCATGAACACATAAAATAAATGATGGACTTCGAAAAAACTCGAATGAAATGCCAAACTATAAGGTAAGAACCCCATACACTGTAATCTTTAAATGAGCTAATACATCACAGGATGATCTTACACCGTTTATAAAATTTCATCACAACCTTAATGGGTTAGAATTTGAGCAACACTTTCTCACCTTTCATAAGATGTATTTCTCATACCTTTTAGTCTGCATACCCTTTTTGTCTGCTCTACTCCACAAGAAGTTTCTCTTGATTAGGGTTTACCTTTTACATTTCCTCCTTTAGAATGTCAGTACTCCTAAGATTTTTCTTAAACTACGTCAAACCAACCTATGGAAAATCTATATCTCCTCCCATACAACGTCTCATATGGATCTATGTAAATTCTTGAATAATAGCAATTATTATATGAAAACTCTTTTAGAATGTTTTCCCAATTACCTAAAAATTCTAGTAAATATGCTCAGAGCATGTCCTTCAACACTTGGATGGTCCTGTCAAATTTCCTATTAGTCTAAGGGTGAAAAGTAAACTGATTCCGAGTTAGTACCTCTCCTTATGAAACTTACCCCTATAGTGAGAGATAAACTGGGTACCTCGGTCTGAGAAGATAGAAATTGAGACCCCCTACAAATGCAACACTTTATTGACATAGATTTCTAATAACTTTGCTAAACTATAAGTCACTTGAATAGGAACGAAATGTGAAGACTTGGTCAGCTTATCAATAATAACCTATATAGAGTAAAAATCCTATCAATAAAAACCCATATAGAGTCAAAATTCTTCAAGGTCCTCAGAAGAAAAAATATAAAATACATAGTTTTCCTCTCTAACTTCTATTCATCAATAGGCATTTATTCTAATACACATCTAGAATTATGAAGCTCATACTTCACTTGCTGGTAATTATGACAACTAATCAATAAAGTCTATAATATCACGCTTCATTCTACCCCATCAATAGTGCTTTTACAAATCATGGTACATCTTATTTGCACCTGCATACATAGAATATCTGGAACTGCTTTTAAAGGATGTTGAGAATCAAACTGTCACATACCCTCCTTTTTGTTTCCAAAACACCTTCTTCATAAAGAATGTCTTGCTTGGCCTCACCCTACAAGACCTTGTCATGAATCCTGCTTAGATTAACATTTGAGAATTGATTGGCCTTAATCATATCATGAAAGAAAGACATTGCCTCTATACATGCCAATAATCAAACCTTATCGTACACTTCAAGTCATATAAAATTAATAAAGTCTAAACGTCTCTTGCCAACAGGCACCTTAAAGCTTGCAAATAAGCTAAATTACCCATGATCTCAGACTTCCTACTCAAATATCTAGCCACTACATTAGCTTTACATGAATGATATAAGATGTTGATGTCCTAAGCCTTAGAAATCCCATCCATTTTTGATGTCTCATGTTTAGATTCGTTTGGCTAAAGACATGTTGAGAACCATGGCGATCAGAGAAAACCTCACATCGAACTACATACAAGTAGGGTCTCTATAACTTGAGAGATAACACTATAGCATCCATCTTTGAATCATGGTATGGTAATTTTCTTGTGCACTTTCAATTGCATAAAAGCATAGACAATGACATTCTTTCCGTGCATAAACACAACACCCAACCTAGAATACAAAGCATCATAATAAAAAATGAAATCTTTACCATCCACAAGAAAAACAAGGATAGAGGCAGTAGTAAACAATCACTTGAGACTTCGAAATCTGTCTTCATACTCCTCAGTAAAAACAAAAGGTATATCTTTTTTAGTTAGCCAGGTCAACTGAGAAGTAATGGAAGAAGAACCTTTCACAAACCTGCAATAATAGGTGGCCAGCTCTATAAAATTGCAAACCTCCATCACTAAGGTAGGTCTATACTAATTTTTACTACTTTAATCTTATAGGGGTCTACTATAACCCCTCACTTGAAAACTACATGTCCCAAAAAACACATCTAATCCAAATAAAACTCACTCTTGGAGAATTTGGCATAATTTTCCTTATCCTTGAACAAGCCTAATACAATCCTCAAATGATCTTCATTCTTCACTCTACTCTTATATAAATCAAAGTATCATCAATAAAGACTATAAAAAACAAATTCAAGTAAAGTTTGAAGATCATATTCATTAGACTCAAGAATGCATCTAGGCCTCAAATCACCAAGAATTCATAGCGCCTATACTTAGTTTGAAATGTTTTTTAGGAACCTCTTCATCCTAGATCCTTAGACAATGATATTTGGACCTCAAGTCAATTTTTGAAAATACACATGCACCTTAAAACTTATCAAACAAGTAACAAATGTGAGAAAAGGATTACTTAGTATGAATCATCACCTTATTCAACTATTGATAATCTATACATATGTGTATACTACAATCCTTGTTCTTTACTGGAAGATCCAACGAAAGGCACTCAATCGAATAAATCCTTTACCCAACAATTCCTGCAACTAAGCCTTTAGCTGTCTCAGCTCAATCAGTGCCATCCTGCAAGCTGGAATGGAGATTGGATGGTACTCGAATATAAGTTAATCCAAAAGTCAATGTCTTTATTTGGAGGCATACCAAGCGAATTTGTAGGAAAAACTTCTAAGAAATCACACACAACAGGGATGTACTCAATGGCGGTACCTAATAACTAGTATACTAAATGCGTTCTAAGAATAGATACATCCTCTCCCTCTCTATCTCTTTGTTCAAATATAAGGTATAAGTTTTATAGGAGCATAACTATAATCACCTTCCCTATATCATTTGATTCTTCGATCTCAAGAAAAAAATAAGCAAGGTTCTATCGTTGAATGAAAAATGATAAATTTATGGAAAGTTAAAATCTATAACACGGAATAGTACACCTAAATGCCTTCATCGATGTTTTTTTTATCTTCATCGATGTTGTTTTTTAACTGGAGGTCCGATAGCTAACTATTAAGACATTAGTCTATCCAAACACATACTTCCTAAAATTGTTCATACGTATCTATCCTCGGCATAACCATAGTCACTATATTAGCATCATAATATAAGATATCCTAGTAAGAAGATAACCAACTTTGCCCAGAATAATGTCAAAGTCAACCATATCTAAAATCACTAAGTCTTCATATGTTTTATATCCCACAAAAGTCAAAGGGAAAATTGATAAACACTATCAACAATCACAGATTTTCCAAAAGGAATAGATACACGAATTAAAACAAAAAGAAAGTCAATAAACATATCCTACACAGTATCAAAGTAAGTAGAAACATATGAAAAAGTAAAGCTTAGATCAAATAAAACTGTGGCCAACTGGCCACAGACAAGAAGAGTAGTCGTGATCATAACATCTAATGCTCCATCCTCGACCCTGCTTAGAAATGCATAAAGATTTCTATGTTATCCACCTGTACATTTCCCTTCTAGAGAGATGACAACCAAAACCATCAACCTACCCTGCACCTCAGTGAGGATTATGGCCACCTCTACTAGTTAGCCACCATGCCTCACATACTCGAACAAAATCTTTTACCATTAAAATTACCATCACATCCTCTACCTTCCATAGCGCAATGAGCCTTCTACTGACCTGAATTCCTATATCTCAAAAAGTTCCTTCGATATTGACAAACCCAAGTGATGTAACCATCAAATTCTGATGAAGGTTGACTGGTGCTCGATGAACCCCCAACATAAACTTAAATAGCAGACTGGATGGGGAATGTTTAATACCCCTACTAACTCTGACCCTGAAAAGTAGGAGCTTCTATAGATGCTTCCCTCTAGGGCCTTCTTCAATATTGTCTATCAAATCCCTCTTACTTCACACTCTCAGCCTTTTTCAAACTCTACTATGTCACGACACAATTTCGCGAATCATGATGGAACCTACTATACTACCAGTAGGAGAACCAACCCCATAGTCTGAAGGGGAGGACTACTATATCAAATGAGGAAAGCATAAGTTTAAAATAGAAAGTGCATAAATAAAATAAAACGGAAGTAATAGAGTCAAATAATATGCCCAAGACCCGATATCGGTGTCAAACGAACCACTAAGTACAAAAAACAAGAATCCAAAATGTCTAAGACAACTATACCTTCGAAATACATGGAGATCAAATAGAAATGCCAAGCCAAAGAGAAGCAGGTAAAAGCCAGATGACAAGCTCACCCTGAATCTCTAAAGTAGGATGAAATTTGCACGAACAATTGGTTATAATCATGGTTAGGAACCTGTACTCCGATCTGCACAAGTGCAAGTATAGTATGAGTATAAGTTGCCGAAGCAACCCATACTCAGTAGGCTTTGAGGGCCCACTAGGCACATAACGATAATAAGAGCAGTAAATAATGGAATATAATAAAAGGGTTACAGAAGCAAATAGTACAATAAGGGAAGCTAGCTACTCAAATAAGAATTAAGTATAAGTAAACATGTATCTTTAGCTAATCACATAACAGGATCTCAGGCAATGAAAGAAAACGTACCCAGAATCCACACAATAGTATATGTGAATAATAATACAATAAATAGGAGTCAAAAGAAGATAGGAGGAGAACATGGATGGTATACCGGTAACCTCAACTAAAGTATGAAGGAATGAACAATAGTCTAACACAACAAAATCCCACATAGCATGAATTATCAATTAACTAATAATAAGAATTTATTAGTAATAATTATAATAAAGTAATGTAAATAAACACTGACAAGTCCCACAAATAGAAGTGCAACATACAACGAAACATGCTCACCCGTAGGCATCACCATACTACCATGAGTACACTGAAGAAAACAAGTACAGAAAAGTAAATACAATCATTTGAAGTAACCAATCTTGCGTATGCTCCTCCTCTGGTACTCGTAGGACCAGCAAGAAGAACCCATGGAACGGTAACCTAAATATTTGCATTCTATCTATCCTATACCCCCTCGTGTCAATCGCAGCTCGGAGGCAAGGTCCATGGAAGTATGTCACCACGTAAAATTTCTAACGTCATCATAACCTCACATACCAATTCTCAGAATGTTTGGGGTCTCAATAGTCTGGCATCTCATGCCGAATATCAATAATCTCATTAATTCATCCTCGGCAAGTCAGGGAGTACAATGCCTATATATCACAATATCACCAATAACCTCAATAGATTGGGTATCATCAAGTTTCCATAACCAGTAGTGCCATAAATGTCAAAAAGCTAAACTCACTGTAGTACGATGATAGACTCAAATCCCCATAGTTGTACTCACTGCCAAACAGAGTCGGTCTCAAGTCCCAGCATGTATTAGTTAAATGATAATTCTTGGTGCCATAATGTAATGCCTGTGCTAAAACAAGTGAAAATAGTAATAGCGAGTGCTTGATACCATGCCGAGTCTAGAATATTTAAAGGTAATTTACTTATATTATTATTAAATATTCTAATTCAGCAGCTTAAGTCATACTTCCACATTGTTGCCAAAACCAATCTCTAGCCTTAATAGTTCAATAATCAGGTGGTGATACTGACCCAGGCCCAATGCACTCTCATCGGAGCCATAGGCCCAACCTCTCATGTCATGAATTCACAACATAAAAAGTATATATATCTACATATGATCACATAATAATAGTTTCCTATGCCCTGCACAGGTATCTCTAGCCGACTTTTAAGTCTTAGGAGCCATATCATTCGGATGCCAAAATATAAATATCAATATGGAACAGAAAAAAGAATGGTACATGATCACTATACCCACCTAGCTACCCAACCCATGGATGTTATTTAGTAAAATTATTAAAGCTCTAAGCCTAGAGATAGCCCTACGGAGCCTATCTATCGTCCGATGATGTAGAGCTACAAATTCACAAATCTTACTCTAACTAACACCAAACAATATCCAAACCCGTTGAAACTTGTATCAATATATTCTATATGTTAATACAATTCTAATGGTATATTTTATGCTAAGTTCCGTACTTAGCCAAAAATCAAGCCTAAAACGAGCTTGAGGGCCCGCTCGCTAGAACTAAAAATAAACTTCTCGATGGGGTTCTCAATGTTATAAGGAACCCGTTCTCAAAAATTAAGCACAATTCCAATGCGGAAGGGAATAAAAAAATCCCGAATAGATTTACTACAACGGGGTCAAAGCTATGATTTATGGAGTAAACATTTAAATTTTGATATATTAATGATACTAGACATAAAGTATACCAAGGTAATAAAGAATTACACAATAATATATGGATTATTGCATGATTTTATCAAATTCATGAATTGGGGTTCATTAATGGAAGAACCCATGAAACTTTACGAATTAAAAAAAAAGAACTTACTGAAAGTGGAGACCATGCAAGGAAACTTTTGGGAACTTTATCTTCATGATTGAAAGGATTTTCCACAGGTTTATTCCTTAGATTTGAGAGAAAAGTCGAGTTTTGGGTTTTCTAAACGGGTTGACTGAAGGGGTTGCAGTTACTTAAAGTCACTGCAATTCTTGCTGGGGCAAAAATTTGAGCGCCGGGGAGAATGTTGCTAGGGAAGATCTTTGGCCACTGGAGAGACCCCTTGGTCGTAGGGGATATCATTACAGGTCTGACCCCCCCCCTTCACAGGGGCGGTCTGTGCCTGCACTTTCACATCGGCTTAATTCAAGAACACCGAGGGGTCTAGAATGAGTTTTTCCATTTAAATTTCCATATACAAAATATGCAAAAAGCATGGAAATGATATTACGGATCCAATGGCATCTCCAAAATAGACATTCGAGGTCATTTAAGAAAAATGAACACTCAAACCAAAAATAGCCAAAAATGCACTACTCCATTAAGGTACTAAAAATTACACCGAGCTTACCAAAAGAAATACCAACACTCTTATGGAAGCATCAGAATTTCGATCCAACACTGTAAACATTAAAATATCACCCTATCTCCACTTTAGGCCTTAAACTTAACTAAATTCCACAAATGGGCATAAATTGCAAACAAAAAATCCAAAAAATAAACTTAAGGTCAATCCTGAGTTTGTTTGGTATTTTAAAGCTAACGGAACTGTTGGGATTTAATTTCGAGATCATCTTAAGGAAAGTTGACATTGGTCAATGAGTACTTAGTTTTAATCTCTGAAATAGGCAATTTGAGGTATTTCTCAATTGAGTCACTAGGTATCCGAGCTAACGGTCCCAGCAAGTCACAAATGACTTGGGGAAACTACTAAAATGCTCTAGAATAAAAAATTTCACGTATTTATCATAAATGACCGTGAGGGTCATTACATACCGTCACCTAGAAAGACTTACCAAAAGATGTAATTTGGAGAGCTAAAATATGCAACTCTGTGTTTAGCCTCTCAAAGAAATATTAGATCTTTTCTTCCTCACTCTAAGGCAACTACAACGCATTTCTTGAAAATAAATAAACCTGGCTTCATAGGCCACAGCTAATGAACTCCCATTCTAAATATTTGAGAATTTATACCTTTTCTTATACTTTTAGGTCATAGTAACATACTTCTTAAAAAACAAAATAGTGCAAGGTCTAAGATAATGGAGGAAAATAAGTTAGTCGACACTCCACGTAAGCCTTCCACTAAATCTTATTGTCTCCCTAAAGTTAAAATGTCATGAACTCAAACCTATATCTCTAAACCACTACTATTTTACAAAGTCTATCATGGAATCAATGATAAATTCATAGCCATCTTCATACTGTACCATAGAACACAAGAGGCTTTATCTTCATGAATTTAGAGAACAGATCAAGCTCATTATCGATCATCACAATTCCAGTTGCCTTATATGGAAAGATATGAGTCTTTGAGGCCTTATCCTTTCGAGGAACTACCATACCAACATTCCTCAGATTTTGCAATGCATCCACTGCTATACTTGTACCAAACAAGTCACAAAAGAAGCTTAATAGTTATTGAATTACCTCTTCTAAAAGATGAGGCAGAGCTGAATCCCCCTACATTTTTTTAGTCTCTGCCCTGCACTTCTCAAATAACCTCCTCAAATGGGGTAGGGGAATCTGACCTCTCCCTATCCTTATTGACCGGCCAACCTCTTCCCCTGCCAGGAGCTCCTCTCTAGTTCCAACCTTAGCCTCTCGTGTGTTTTCAACCACAATCCATAACCCTAGCAGTTCTCTCTTGCTACCTCTGATGAATGAATTCTGAGTATCTATACGAATAGAGTGAAAGAGGTCATATACCAATTTGGTTCACTAGATACTAATTGGAATCAAGAAATAGCACAAAGAAATTGATTTTTTTCTAGTGTCTTATAGCCTCTCAAAGAGAAGTAATGATTTCTTCGTACCATTCTACAAAATCTACTTGACATGTCCTTTAATGATGAGATCAACAAATCTAAAGTTCTGATAAAAACCTTTTCAAGACCTAAATAGGATGTGAGTAATTCCCACATACCTTTTAGTGAGAGAAGCATCTAACCCCAATCTTAAGAAAATTACTTCACTAAACAGAATTATCATAAGGTGCAATTTTGGAAATTCTAAACTTAACTAGATAAAAAAACACAAAAACAAAGAAACAATATCTATCTATTATATTGCAAGGAATTGAAAGTCATCATCAAAGGAATCTAGTGTAAGGCATATGACACACACTAGAAGGGGGGGGTTGAATAGTGGGTGTAGTTTATTTGAAACTTTTTCTGGAATGGGTAGGAGGAGATAGAGGAGAAGAAAGAACACAAAGATTTTATAGTGGTTCGGCCAACTTTTGCCTATGTCCACTACCTAAGTTCTTTCAACTTAGGCTTTTT
>JBDJHY010215476.1:0-11315 GCA_039654485.1 Withania somnifera | reverse complement strand
AGGAACCTCTCAAGTCAAGGAAACAAAAATCAACATGCTCCTACATAACTATGAGATGTTCAAAATGAAGAAGGGAGAACTAATTTCTACTATGTTGGAAAGGTTCTCAAAAATTCTCAATGGATTGAGCTCTCTTGGAAACATATCGAAGAAAGTGAAAAGGTAAAGAAAATTCTCCGCTCTTTACCTCTTGGATGGGATTCTCAAGTTACGACTATTATGGAGACTAAAGACCTGGGTATATTAGATTTCAATGCCTTAGTTGGATCTTGATCAACTATGAAATCATTCTAAAGAATAGAGGTAGAAGGAAAAATCCCAAAGAAAGAAATATTTCCTTCAAAGCCTCTTCTAAATTCAAGGACGAAAGTGATAGTGAAGTCCTTGATGGCTAAGAAGAAGATGATGAAGAATTAGCTTCTTATGTGAATAACTAGATAAAACACCACAAAATAACACGTGGTAATTAGTCTATCTTAACTTTGATTCGGTAGTGAGTAATGTGTCTTCAACTTAATTTTGACTTTAGGTTGAGGGTGGGTACCCATAAACTATGTTTTATAAAAGAGATGTAGTCATAAGTGTTGGGAAAAGCAATCAAAAGACAAATCATGAAAATAAAAGAAAAAGGGAGAAAAAGGGAGGATTTCGTGTTGCACAATAAAGGGACCGAGGTCAAGTGTTAAAGAAAACAAGATTTTAAAGGAAGAATGACGAAAGAAGAAAAGAAGGGTAACAAAACAAGTTGAGTCAGTCTCTAAGTTCCCAAAGCATACTCTACCAACACTTAAACCGGTATTATAAGCTAAACAAAGTCCTGACGTGATTCAAGTCATCCTATTGAACACTAAATTGTAATTGATAAAGGAAAGTTATGGCTATTGTGTATATAATTTGATTTTTTTCTGAGTGCAAGAAGGTATTTTCCCAATCCCAATATAAAATAAAATTTCATTGTGTATGGGACTTCTTTTTTTATAAGAGCAAGTTGATACTTTGATCAATTGTGAATAAATTAATATAGTAGTCTAGGGGATATAAGCCTTGTGAAAGGTATTTCAATATGTCACTCGTAAAAGTTGAAAGGTGTGAACAGATGCAGGTAGCCGATATCATATAATTAATGGGGGTGTTTTAAGTGTTTGATGTGTACTGGTTCTGTTGTTTCTAGAGGAAAAGAAAATGTGTTGGGTTGAGGGTGTTAATGTGATGGTATTTTATGTAACATTGTGCACTTAAAACCCAAAAAATAGAGCGTGTTCTTGAGTGATAACAGTGTATTTTGACGCATTTATTGAGTATTTGCAGGGTTAAGTCAATATGATGAAGTTGGAAGCCATTGTACAAAAAGGGCAGTTTTTACTTAAGTAAGAGATGATTTGCCTACAACCAGACAAACCTTCTAACCAAGCATCCCAATGGGAATAGCATTGGTTAAAACAACTCAAACAAGCGATGGAACAAACGAACCATCTATAAGCATACAACTCGTCTGACAGTGCCATCTATCTGATGCTTCATTGGTTAAATAACAAGAACCAAGCGATCCCAACAGACATAATGTCTGTTAGGAGATGGCTCTCCCAAAAGGTACCGTCTAGTGAAAAGCTCACTAAATATTGGAGATGACAGATAGAAGACTAGATGGTCCATCTTTCACCAGACTATTCGTCTGATGTTTCTCCTAAACTAAACAAAGGCCCAGTTCGAGTTTCTGTTATTGCTCTTACACCCATACTCTATAAAAGGAAAAATTGCACAGTTTTGTAAGACACAACTTCTTACATATATTTTAGAGAGAGAAATATTTAGAGAGACTTCTGATTTTAGGGTTTGATGCCCATATCCGTTCAAGAACACAAGTGTTGAATTCTTTGATCATTATTCTACAATGAATTGGATGTTTAATTTTGCGCTATGATAGTCATTACTTTATAATTTTATTATTGTAGGATGATCTCAATGGTAGGCTAGAAACCCAACCCTAGGATTGTGGGAACCATTGGTTAAACTGAATTAGGAATGTAATCTACATAGGGTTGTTACATCTATTCCAACATATGAACATAATAACTACATAATAAACGAGTTTTAGTGGTTGCAAACACTAGAACATGCCTAAGTTTAACTAGAACTAAGCCTGTTGTTGAAAGTAAGAGTTGAGATTATGGTAAGAGATTCAGGGCATTAACCCTCATCTATGGTTGCTGCTATAGCAAGAGTAATCGTCTTGAGTTACCACAAAAAATACAATAAACAAATTCACAGCCCTAACCCGGTGTAAAAGAGATTTGCTTAGGATTAAAGGTTGAGAAACACTAAAGTAAATAACATTGTATCTTTACATAACTCTACGTTTAGAAAAGATTATGCAACTTTATAAAGATTACAATCCAAAGGTTGGTTAAGCCCTGGTGAACATGAACCTAGTTCAACGATATACTTGAGTCAATTGATAATCGCTTACAGTAACAACGACTATTGTGATACAACAAATCCCCCTTTTTACTTTCTGTTTATAGCTAGAAAGAAGCACTAACTATTAACTACTATTGCTCGGCGTATAACCGATACCCTATTCCCTGTGGGATCGACCCCAACCTAGGTGGGTTCTATATTTTGACAATGATTGCTTATACTTCATAAGGAAGTGTAATTTGGGTGTTATCAATGTGCCTGGGCATCACCAGGGCTAAAATCAAACAAAAACTTAATATCCATGTCCAACTACATTTGGAACTAAATTTCGATTATGGCTAATGCTCAGCCTCTGACATTGGATTAAAACTATAAGTTCTAGTAAGGTTATAGTACCCAACATCAGGTTTTAAGGCCTGGACTTAAAAAAGTTAGAAAGATAGGAGAGTTGGGTGCCCAATCAAGAATTAGGTGTAAAACAAATTAAGAAAACCATGAAACAATCCTTCTAAGTAAAAATTCCATTTTATAAACCCGTTCCATATTAGTATTATCTAGTAGTATCAAAATATCTATAATCAACTTTTAATATCAAAATATCTTAGTAGTGCCAGTCATCGCAATTGAGAAAAAGTCAAAATATCAAAATTGAGCAAAAGTCAAAATTCTGAAATATAAACTTGGCAATGATTATTCATCGCAAATGCATCCAGATGACCATGATCGCGTATAATAAATTTAATGGTGTACCACAATTGCATAAAGGTCACTAGGTCGCGAAGGGGAAAAGAGTTGAGGTATTGCAATCATGTGAAAGCCACCACAATTGCGAGGAGTAAAGGGTATGGTTTACAGGGAGGTCAAACCACCCCAATCACGTGGCACATTCCGTGATAGGCAAGGCCATGACTGGTATCAAATGAAAGCAACTCAAACAAAACATAATAATTTGAATGATTATTTGAGATGAGTTTAAAATTCAATGAACACAATATGCAAATTATATAAAAATGATACTCCAGACTAAATGGAGCAAATAAAATTTCAATCAGTGATCATTTCAACCAAATATTGACTAAAGTCAAACCTCGACTTAAATTTCCATAATTCCAATGAAGTACCCAAAATGAGCCTAGTTGGCTCAAGTCCAGAACAAATACCTCACCTAACCTAAACTCGATATTCGAGAGATAATGGCTTGGTCGAATTTTCAATCTGAGGATTCAATCATAAAAATTTAACCAAATTCAAAATTTTGAACTCTAAAACATAAAAAATACTCAAAATGAGATAAAATTACAATGAATGCTTCCTAAAATGAACCAAGAGTCCATCTAGACCAAAATCCGTGCTCGTAGCTAACAAAAATATTTAAATTAGATGGTTTTAAGAAATGTTGACCGGGGTCAATGATATAAAAAATTAAGGCTTTAATACAGGGAAACAAATATAAAACCAAATAAATGACTTGGGAGTTGAACCTCTAGTCCCAATAGGTTATTAGTAACTTAGGACCACTACATAAAAGCTCTAAGATGCAACAAAGTATGAAAAATACAAAAATTTCTTGAAGGGTCACTACATAGAAGTTGTCTCTGATCCTTTAAATACCCCTTATCGCATAGTTATCACTCAAATTTTTTAGGTTAACAACATTAATCTCCTAGATGTTCCTCATTTCATAGTGATAAAATACTATAATCTAGGGCTTTCAAGAGCATGAGTTATGTTTGTGTTGGTGAGTCTTGGGTTCTTAAGTATGGTAATGATGTTTTTGTTGACTTGAAGACTCCTTCAATTCCTTCCGCTTCATCTCCTCCACTTGCTCCTACTATGTACTTATTTAAGGTTCTTGGAAAATTGGCTGATCTTGATAACAAACTCGAGTCTTTTATAAATATTCTTCTAGTTTTGGATAGAATGTACTTGTAAAGTTATCAAAAAGAGTGGGAATAATATAGATAAGACAACAGAGCAACAAGTAGACTGGACAGGCAGAGTCATCATGTGGAAAAGGAAGTTGACTATATTTACAATCTGTATATTTTCATCAACAAAAAAAGGGAAAAGGTTAGTGTGTAAATTTTAATGATGACAAATATTTTCCAAGATTATGTGGTGATATTAAAGGCAGAAGGATCACCAATTGAAATAAAAAAGGAAGAACAATCGACATTGAAGTACAACATATCAATCTGGATTCTAGTGCATCGAAACGTGGAAAGAACAACAAAGATGAAAATCGAAGGTTGGAATCAAGAAAGACTAAATTTGGATTCATGCAACTTTATATAGGAAAGATATATACTAAAGGTTCATTCACCAGCTACAAGTTCTCTTTGGAGAGACTACCAAGCGTTATTGATTGGAAGAAAATAAGTTTCATTAAGAACTATCCCTTATTCTTCGAAAAAGGATAATCAATTTCTTTTTCAAGGATCAGATCTTCTGGGTAGCTGGACTAGCTAAACAGTCATATCTTCTTGTATTTAAAAGAATTGTTAACGGAAGAACCAATCACATTCTCTAGTCTTTGTCATAAACATTTATTTACTATATTTTATCAAGCATTGTAATAATGTGAGTTTTATTGTGTAAACGATAAAGAGAAGAGAGAAAAAAGATTGATAGGGATGTGACTGTCAAAAATATTCTAAGAAAAAAAAAGAGTATAGATATAGCATCTACCCTAAAAGTTACTTGTAACCATTCTTAATTTGCCAAAACTAGCAGAACCCCCTTACAACCCAAGAGACTGTATAAAGATTCACATTAGATTCCAACCATTATAAGAATAGGTGTGTTAAGATTTATGTATTTTTACATCTAACTACTGTAAGCTTTTGATTTTTCTGCAACTGTAGTTGACTGACTGTTCATAATAATCGATTGAAAAAGTGTAAATTAGGAAAAAAATAGAAATTCACCTTTCTCATTCGCTTTCACCTAAGACACATCACTTTATTTTGGATTGTTTTTTGTAAATATGTGAGATGATATAGTTTACTATACCTCTTTAGAGTGTAGCCAAGATGGATCACTTTATTCTAGATTGTTTTTTCAAAATATGTGCGGTGATATGCTCAAACTATAACTATTGGCTAATTTGCGTTTACTAACTTAATTGGCAGTTGAAAAATATTAGATGACTAAAGAAGTCTACTATCATGACCCAAATATTGAGTTGTGATGGTATCAATACCTAATCTGTAGTGGTGGGGCGGTAACAAGAACCCAAGAAAACTAAAAAAAAGATGAAAAGAAGAAATATAAAAACAAAAGACATGAAAGCAAATACATAATGAATAAACTCCCAAAACCTGGTGCCATAGCTATTGAGCATCTACATACATGAAGTAAAGAATACAACCCTCAAGGGGCAACATTACAACATAGGGCTATCCAAGACCCAATTAGGATAACTCCAGGAAAGAAAGGAAAATCAGTCAACAAGGATGCCAACCACTCATGAATCTCTTGGAATCTCAGAATCTAACGCACCTGATCACGTCTATCTGAATAATTTGTGTCAGAACCTACATCAAGAAAAAATGTAGAAGTGTCGCATGTGTACCAAAACCACGGGTATCCAGTAGGCATCATCAGTCGCTCGGGCATCCATAAGCATAGATAAGCTAAAGATAGATCAAAGCAACTAGAGTGACGACACATAATAAATAACCCCAAATAAGCAGCCACGGTAATAGCGAATAAGTACTGGGAAAGGGTAAATAGTCATTAATGTGTATAGATCGGCTGACGTCATAAGCTTATCGTACCCATATTTAACACATACTTGTAGTCCCAAAGTAACCAGCATAAGTAGGGCTTAACATAGTAGGTATAACATCGGTAATGTAGCTACTGAGGTAATAGTAATATGGTAAGGGAAGTAACAACCACACTGAGATCCCTCTCTAGGATGATCCTGGATCAAGAGGGGTGTAAAAGAAGTGCAAATACTCATCATTGTACACCTTTTTTGGGATAGTATTGAGTCAAGAGGGTTGTGGAAGAAGAAAAAATTATCGATATGTTACCTCTCTGGGATGATTCCATAATGAGAGGAACCCGTAGAGGACTCAGACCATAGGCCATGTATAAAAGTACCGAAATTCTCCCTCTATGGGATAGTCCTAAATTGGGAAGGACCCACAGAGGACTCAAACCACATAACTGGAAACCAAGCATCGACATGCTCCGTCTTTGGGATAGTCCCAAATGGAGAAGGACCCATGGAGGACTAGAACCATACACAACTACTCCCCTATATACCCCTCCCACGAGCTACGTATAATGCTCCAAGCATAGCGACCCAGACCCATGGGGTCTGTGGAGGGAGTTGAACCCACGGTTCTTTTGATACAATCAAATAAAAAGATATAAAACTCATAACTCACCCATCAGTGGTATGAACATTAAGATAAGGTACCAAATTTTGGCTCAACCCATACATTATCTTAAATATAACCTAAGCACCGCCATATAGGCACACTCGTATCTTAGCAGGATCCAACTTTCGTTATGTAGGTAATATCCCAAAAACATAGAACTCAAAAGGTAATTCTCTTAGATAGTGAATAAAAATTGTATTATACCTCATAAGCATGGACACAAATAGCATAAGTACATGGAACCAGTTTCCCGTAAGCACCCTATCAGAACTATAAGATGAATTCAAGACTTGGGCATGAAGTATAACCTTTCCTAACCCCACCATGATCTTGAGCCTCGGGTAACCGCACTAGAGGTTCCACAAATACTAAATGGCCCAAGTAGACATGTGTACAGGAAGAACTATAGAGCCGTCATAGCTCATCCAACCCCAGGCTCGCACCATATCAGGTCAATAATATCACCATTTAGGGATGTTATCTACCTAATATAGCCACTTTCAGCTAGGTATGAAGTCACCTCGTAAGGGAACCACTCTCAACATAGCTATAACTGGCTAAGTTGAGGTTACCACCTATGACAACAGAGTATCCGACATAGACGTGTCCCAGTAACTGTGGCCCAAGGCTGCCCATTCCTCGGTCACATATATAATCTCTTAACCAAACCATAGAATAATAAACCTATCTATATCTTCTCTTAAGCTACCAACCCATATTGGGGGTTAGTTGCTAAGTTCTAATCACTATTTTAATCCCCTCCCAACCACACTACTGCAATGACCCTCATATTCATTTATAAGAATTTCATGATATTTTATATTCTAAAGCTTTCCAGTAGCTATCTCAAGTCATTTATGACTTGGTGGGACTGATATTTTGGTTTCCCTAAAAGCTTCATTGAGAATTATCCTACTTTGCCTATTTTAGATCCTATAACTAAGTATTCATTAGATTAAGTCAACTTTCCTTTCAATAAGAGCTCGGAATCAAATTCAAATAGTTCTGTTAACTTTGAAATTCCGAATAAAGTCTATATGGATCTTAAGTTTGTGTTTCAGGGTTTTCGTACTAAGTTTGTGCCAAATTATAGATTTTTATTTCAGTTAAGGCTCAATTTGGAGCTTCGGTGGTCTTTTGATATTCGGAGTGTCGGAATGGAATTTGAATGCTTTCATTAGCTCTGTAAGGTGATTATTGGATAGTAAGAATGTTGGTGTATTTCTTAGAGTGCTTAGTGTCATTTTGATTTGGTGTATTTTTTGGAGTGCTGGCTTGGGGGATTAATGCGAAGTTGATATTTCTTGGTTTAGTGGTCCTTCCACTCAAACAATATTTGATGTACTTTTCATCGATTCCACAGAGTCTGGAATGTATTTTCCATGCAAGATGCATATTTGATTTGCCAAAATTGGACTTTGTTTCATTTTCAAACCCCTTGTTGAAATTCTCAAAATTATTGTCTTGCTGGTGCTTGTGCAGACCGATTTATTGGTCATTTTGCCAAGTTTTTTAGTGATATATAAATTGGTTAATTTATTGGTCAATCAACAGGTGCCGATAAATTGGTCATTTGGTCTGATAAATCAATACTTGTCAATATTCAAACAATATCAATTTATTAGCAAGATGTCCAATAAAATGGTACCTGCGATTGGCGTTCCATATTCATGAATGCCTATGTATTTGAATTTTGTCTAATAAATTGGCATCTTCCTGTTTGCTAGTGTGTAGGAGAATGCCAATTTATTAGCACAAATGGCCGATAAATCAGTAACAGAGGCATTATTTAGTCAGTTCCTATCCCCCTTTTCCTCATTATTTTATCTATTTTTTCTTTTTGGTTTCTCCTTTCAAAGTGGTGTGATTTCTCTTAGAAAAATCCCCAAACTTCACAGAAAAAATTTCTTGATGATTTTCCATGTCTTCCTCACTCTTGGTAAGTAATTTTCTCCGTTAAATTCCATCCAAAATGGGTTTTCCTTCATTAATGCCCTTGTTGTGAAATCATAAGTTCTTCAATTTTCTTTAAAATTATTGGGGAAATCCTTATTCTTTGATTTATTTTACTCTAGTAGTAATCGTCCCTATTTCAAATTCCATCGTTTAATTCACAAAGGCTTGAATCTACAACCTCTTCTTAATCAATTTTATCTGGGTTGTTTGGAGACTTTCCCATGGCCGAATTGTGCTCAATTTTGGAGCACAGGGTCTTGATGTTGCTTGGAATCCCGTGGTGAAGTTCTTTTTCAATTTTGATGAACGGGATCCACAGGTCCATGTTAGGACCGATATTAGGTTAAGTACGGAACTTAGTATAAAGTATATTGTTAGACTTATATTGATCCCTAAATTATTAGTGCATAAGTTTTAGAGTCTTTGGCGACCGTTTGATATCATTTGATGTAACATTTAAACTTGCATTGCATTATTCATCGGACGACAGGTAGGCTGTAGGGGGCTATCTATGGGTATATAGTTATCATAATTGTACTGAATAACATCTGTTGTATGGGTTTATTGGTTGTTACCGTGTATTTGGACCACTTGTTTGTCTCGTCCCTGGTTTGTTCCCTATATTTTGCGTTCGATGAATTATGATGACAGTGATTTCGAACTAGCCTTGTGATGGATGTAGGGTGACTTTAAAAGCAGTAGAATGCTGATGAGTGGGTTGGTTTAGGGTTTTACCCTCCGATTTGGGCTGTTGTATTGGATGTAGTAGAATGTTGATGAGTACATGGCATAGGTTGGCTATAAATACAGATATATTGAAACATTTTGTATTTATTCTATGACTAGGTTGATCCACAGGCTCCGTTTTAGGAGTGCATTGGGGTTGGAGGTCGTATCACACTTGATTTTGATGCTGTGGAGGCTAGATACCGATAATACAGATAATTATGGATAATGGCCTAACATATGATAACTTGGAATATTTTGACAATACTATAAATTGACGGACCTTTTAAAGTTTTAGACTCGGCAGTGTACCGAGCATACGATATTACTATTTTCACTTGTTTTAGCCCATGCTTCACATCCTGGCATCAAAAAACATCAATTGACTAATTAATGTTGGGACTTAAGTCCGACTATGTTCGACAGTGAGTACATCTGCTGGTACTTGAGTCTTTCATCGTATGACAATGAGTACATCTTTTCGACACTTATCACACCTATTGGCTTGGAGACTTTAATGATACTTGTTCCCATAAGGATATTGGTGATACCACTATATTGAGGTGTTGAACTATATGACTTTCTGAGGACGGCTTGATGATACTATTATGATGACGCATTAGATGCCAGACTGTGAGACCCTTGAGGATCTAAGATTTGGGATATGAGAGTATGATGATGTTAGAGATTAAAATTAAAGGGCATATCCCACACATTTTCTATCTCACTTTGGTGTTTATTTACTAGATTTTTTTTCTTTGGTTATTGTTTTTGGTGTTGGTTCAGAACCTCTATAAACCTTGCCTCTAGGATATAGCGATCGAAGGAGGGGTATATAATGGAGCAGAGGTATACGGGAACTAAGATAAACTTTCGTGGGTCCTACCTACAGGGCCTACGGGTACCAGAGGAGGAATGTACATGGGATTTGTTACTTCATGGTATATATTTACTTTTATGCATTTGTTTTCTTTAGTGTACTCATAGTCATATGCGGAGGTCTATGGTTGAGTGTATTTTGTATATAAGCTGCCATTTTTTTTGTGGGATTTGGCAGTGTTAATTTACATTTTGTATTTACTGCTTAATTATCATTATGGTTTATATGCGAGACTGTATTCATTCTTTCACAGATGTCACATACACGATCTTCAGTAGCTAGCCAAATAGCCCAGTTCCTACTACTACACCTGCGGGGGAGACTATGTTGGTTTCCACTTCAGAGACTCTGCCAGTGCCTGCAACACCTGTTGTAGTGCCTATTCCAGCACCTATTCCATCTAATACTCCAGATATTCTCAAAATTCTCTGGCAGTTACTCAGTGCATATGGTTGTCCCCCTACTGAAGGGAGAAAAACAACCATTTCAGGGTTACAACCTACAGCTGCAGCTCCTCATGTGCAACCAGTTCATCCTATTACCCCAGTAGATATTCCTACACCTTCTTAGGTCTTTTCGATACTAGTCATCACTCTTGTAGTTGAGAAAATGATAACTATGATAGATTTAGAGCAGAGGCTCCTAACCAAATATCTGAGGTTGGATCCTCCTCAGCTCACTGGAGTTCCGTGGGAAGATGCTCACGAGTTCATTGTGAGTGTGAAGAGGGGTTGAGGAACTTGGTTTTTCAAAGATCCATGACATAACTTTGACCACCTACTAGATATGTGGTGCAGCTAAGCAATAGTGGAGGGCTATTATTGTATGCAGACCAACAGGTTCACCACAGCCGACTTGGACTGATTTTTATAAGGTTTTTATGAGAAAGTTTGTATCAAGGGTTGATAAAAAGAGATTGAGGGAGAAGTTTAGCAAGCTTG
>JBDJHY010215458.1:0-11316 GCA_039654485.1 Withania somnifera | reverse complement strand
GTGTGTGTGAGTAATGCCATAGCCCTAGAACCTTTACAATTCTTGAAGTTCTATATTAGTGTTTTACATCTTAATTTCTAGTTTATATTACAAGTTAGTTTTAATTAAATTAATATACTCTTTTAAAGTCTTAATTGATATTTTGGATCTAAATCCTTCCGTAGCTTTATCAAGAGAATCAATTATATATAAGTCCCTGAGGGTTCGACAATCCAGCTCGCAAGAGCCACTATATTACTCGTTTGACCACGTACACTTGCGTGTGCTTATGGACGCAACAGTAGGCTAGGTTTATTTTCTCTCATTGTAGACTAGGCTAATATTTTGTGCTTGTGTTATGGACAGTAGTATGGGTTGGTTTTAGGTTGATCACTGCTTTATAGTGGACTTATGTTCACTTTATCAATTTCTTGGGGGCCGTGAAGGGGCATTGAGGGTGAAGGATTGTATACTCGTGTCCTGGACTCACCGCATGGGGACCACATGAGTTGGGGACTATTCTAGTTATCTAGTAATAAGTCTGATGAGATGAGCTCTTTGCTGGTGTCCTTTTGGCCGACATTAGAATTCAGTTGTTTTTGTTTTTGTTTTATAAGCATTATTGTTGCTCTACTGTGATTGGGCATTTTTATATTATTGGTTTGGCTGATGTGACTGGTGTTGACAAGGCTTAGACCCTTTATTCAATTTAAAGGAATGGTCCTTCAGGCCACGAACACTGAGTATTGCATATATGAGGTATGGATTTTTAATATTGGTACTGATGGAGTACTTACCCAGATCTTGAGTTTGAGGCACGGTCCTTCGAGTCACAGAGACCCCTTGAGTATTATATATCGGGGCACGGTCCCCGAGTTTGCCCCTGATTTTCTTAGAATTTACACTCGAGTATGAGGTTCAACACTCTGAGTCGCAAAGTCACCTTGAGTATAATACATCGGGGTGGGAACCCTAATTTTGGCACTAATTGGGCTTAGACCCTACACTCGAGTATGAGGAACGGTCCTCCAAGTCATAGAGGCCCCCTTAGTATGATATATCGGGGAACAGACCTTGAGTTTTACACTGATTGAGCTTAGACCTTGCAATCGAGTGTGAGGCATGGTTCTATGAGTCATAAAGGCCCCATGAGTATGATATATTGGGGTGCAGACCTTGAGTTTTTCATTGATTAGGCATAGATCCTACACTCGAGTGTGAGGTGCGGTCCTCTTAGTTGTAGAGGCCCTGAAATTGGCACTGGTAGGGGTATGTCCCTGAGTTGGCACTTATTCAGAGAAAGGCATTGGTACTATATGATATTGTCCTATTTTACTTTCGTGTACCCCCGTGTATTTCCTTCGTATTGCTTGTGTCACCGGGCTTAAGGGGGACTCACATTGGGTTTTGTTGGGCTATTTGTGCTTATCGACGAGATTTGGTGCTAGGTAGGCTTTTGTGTTTACTTTATGTCTTAGACTTAGTTATGCTTTATCATTTGATCCTTTATTTTATTGGATTTATTTATATATATCTATATAGTTAGTTGGATCTTTGCTTAGCTGGAACACCGATACGGCCCCTTACTTCAATTTTGGGTTTTCAGATAGTGGTTACTCCTATGCCTATCTACCATGTTTTATTTCATGTTTATACGTACTTACACTTTCTTGATGGTATTGTACTTCGATATCCTTATCTTTATGGTTATCTATCAGTTTTATTGCTTTTTTACTATCCTTGACTTGTTTTAATTATTTGCCTTTATTACTTGTACTTTATATTTTCCTGGTCGGCCTATGATGCCTATTGGGTACCTTATTTGGTATTCATGCTTCACTTCAATACCATTTTCATGGTGTAGATACCAACAGGGTTTATCGAAAACCCCGAGATCATGTGGAGTAGATGCAGCCGGTTGCAGATATTACAGTGAGCTTTGCCATCTGAACCGACCGTGGTTTCCTTAATTTCCATCGTGCTATATTCTGTCTATAGCCTGCTATGTGTAGTATTACTTTTGTAGGAGTTTCTTTGTATATATTTATCTATTGGATATTCTGTATAGTAGCTCTATTGCCATTGACACTAGGTTTTGGGATTTAGGTTGTATATGTATTTCTTCTTCTTCTTTTGTTTTTACATATATTTGTTTATGCTTTTCTACTATATTGGATGATTCGAGGATTTACAACCCATTTTTATAGCTCCAGCCTGTACGATTAGGGTTTTTTACTGGAGGATTGTAGATGCCATCATAACCCAAATGTTAGGTCCTAACAGAGTGGTATCAAAGCTTAGGTTCATTGGTCTCTTTGTATTGGAGAAGATACCTAGTAGAGTCCTGTAAATTGGTGTGTCAATAGCCTCATCGAATCTTTAGGAGACTACGGGTGCCTTTGGAAACACTCTCATCCATTGAATCTTGTTGTGCTATAATATTAGTTCAATTTTTGAGAACTTACTTTAGCTTTACTATTTTGCAGATGGTCCATACCAGAGGATATTTCGTGGATCAGGACCCTCCCCCAGCCAGCCAGGAGTGGGTAGGGGAGGATGCTCCATCGGTCCCTATTGCCCAACTATTTCACAATAGTAGGGACCTCCAAGGCTGCCACCACAACCTGTTCAGTCACACTTGCCACGTTTAGAGACCCATTTTGGAAGATGCTTCAAATGTTAGACTGTAAAGCAGTAGACATGCTGTAGTCATCTTCTCAAGGAGCACCATATGGTGCACCGTCTCCACAGTGGTCGTAGCCCCAGTAACACTGCTGATGGTATCACTTTAGGCTAATGTCGCTGCTCTGGCACCAGCACCCACTCCTTCTTTACTTGCATTTGAGGTGAGGAAGATGCTAAACCATTTTCTACTAATCGACCCTGCTAGGTTCTCGATAGCATAGGGCTAGGACCCCTATGAGTTTATTATGGCATGTGAGGAGCGTCCGTGGATACTGGAGTTACTAAAATCACACGAGGTGGATTTTTTTCTCCTATCTGCTTGAGGGCACAACCGATCAGTGTTGGTGGGTATTTGGGGATAGCAGGCCAAAAGGGTCAGCACTACTGACATGCTGGTAGTTTATGGAGGCTTTCATAGCCCGGAATGTGCCCAGGAGTGTCTGTGAGGCATTGAGGGCTTATTTTGAGGGTTTGTATCAGGGCTCATGATGTTTTCTGAGTATGAGGCCCATTTTATTGACGTTTCCAGACATCCTAGTGACTTTTATTTTCTAAGAAGGAGCCAATTAACCACTTTGCTCATGGGATGAGATTGAATTTGCGAGGTTATGTGGAGTTGTTACTAGTGTTACAAAAGTCCCTTCTCAATGTTGCAGATCTTGCCCCCAGCATGGAGACATTGACTCGCCTGGCCAAACGGGGCAGCGAGAAAAGAGAGCATCATCAGAAAGAGTTTCCAGGTTCTAGGTCAGAGGGCCATGATTTGGGATGGATGGCCTAGTATAGCTGACAGTATTAGGCCTTTGGTAGTGGGTTGAGCAGCCAACCTGTCAGGGGGCCAGTTTCAAGTTTGTGGGGCTATGCTAAGGGATCCTATGGTCACGCCAGAACTAGGGATAATTTCTATAAGTGTGGGGAGCAAGATTATTATGCCAAATACTGCCCAGGGTCCCTAGAGATTGATATTATGTAGGGGTTTTTTGAGTACGGGGATCGAGACCATTTTTCCTAAGATTGTCCCTAGCGTAGGGCCACTCAGGCTGCAGTGTTACTTATTCATCCATTGTAGGCAGTGCCACCAGTCATAGGTGGGCCACCAGCCATTTAGGAAGCTAGGGGAGGAGGACGGGTGGTCAGAGGCAGAGGTAGAGATAGGGTTTTGGGTGCACAGTAGGTTGGGTGTTATTGCCAGTTTTACTCTATTCTTGAAAGGGTTAAGGTCGAGGCCTCTGATGTGGTTGTCACTAGTACATTGAATGTTCTTGGGTATTTTACATTGCCATTATTTGATATGGGTTCTAATTTGTCATACATAATTGTTTATTTTGCTTTGCGGTTGGGTGTTGTTAGTGAGAGGTTGCCTGTACCCATGAGTGTATCTACCCCGGTGGGCACAACCTTAGTGGTGGATCTAATTTATAGAGGTCGTGCTTTCTGACTATTTGGGGTCACGACACTTGGGATGACTTGATTGAGATGGATATGCTAGACTTTGATGTTATCTTGGGAATGGATTGGTTGTCTTCCTATCATGCGGTCCTGGATTGTTATGCCAAGACTGTGACCTTATGTATGCCTAGTGCACCCTCATTAATGTGGTACGGTCCCACTAGCCGTTCATCGACTCAGGTTATTCTTATCTTTAGGCCCTTAGACTTGTTGAATGAGGTTGTTATGCTTATCTAGACAATGCAAGAGATGTTAGTATTGATTCCCCTTCCCATGGTCTATTTTAGTTGTTAGCGAGTTTATTGGTTTTTTCTACCAATTTACTAGCCTCCCACTATAGCGGGATATATACTTTTCTATGGAGGTTGAGTCGGGCACCAAACCTATTTCTATTCCTCTGTATCGTATGGCACCAGCTGATCTTCATGAGTTGAATGTTTAGTTGCAGGATTTTCTTGATAGGGGTTTCATCTATCTGAGTGTATCTTCGTGGGGGTGCCTCAGTGTTGTTTGAGAAGAAAAAGATGGCTCTTTGTGTGTGTGTATCGATTATAGGCAATTGAACATGGTAAATATTAAGAATAAGTATCCTTTACTATTTATTGATGATTTGTTTGATCAACTTTAGGGAGCCAGGGTGTTCTCTTAGATTGGTTTGAGGTTTGGCTACCACCAGTTGAGGATTTGGGCTAAGAATGTCTTGAAGACAGCTTCTTGGATCATATATGGGCATTACGAGTTCTTTGTGATGTTTTTGGGGTTGACTAATGACCCTGCAGCCTTTATATACTAGACAACTCATGTATTTTGGCCTTACTTGGACTTTTTCATGATTGTTTTTATAAATGATATATTGGCTTACTCAAGGAGTCGAGCCGAACATAAGGAGCACCTAAGAGTTGTGTTGTGACTTTGAGAATCGTGCGACTCTATGCTAAGTTCTCAAAGTATGAGTTTTGGCTAGACTTTGTCTCTTTTCTAGACCATATGGTTTTAGGTACTAGGGTTAGTATGATCCAGCTAAGATAACTGAAGTTTGTGGTTGGCCTTGAACTACTTCCATCATAGAGATTCACATTTTCCTTAGGTTAACTGGATATTATCATCATTTATTTTTAGGGTTTCTTCTCTATTGCAGCCCCAATGACTAGACTGACATGGAAGGATATGCCCTTCTTATGGTCACCTGAGTTTTAGTCCAGCTTTTTTGAAGATGAAGGAGTTGCTGCTACTGCCCCTGTTCTTGTATTACCAGTTGAGGCTCAGCTATTTTTAGTATAATGTGATTTTTCTGGTGTCAGATTAGGTTGTATTTTGATACAACAGGGCCATGTTATAGCTTATGCATCGAGGCAGTTGATCCTACGAGCGTAAATACCCCACCCATCACTTGGAGTTGGAGGTGCTAGTTTTTGTGCTTAAGATCTTGAGACACTACCTGGATGGCGTACATTGCAAGATTTTCATAGATCATCGCAACTTACAGCATTTTTTGAGTTAAAAGGAGCTTAAGTTGAGGCAGCGGAGATGGGTTGAGCTCCTGAAGGACTATGATTTGAGTATTCTTTATCATTCGGGCATGGCTAATGTTGTAACTGATGCCTTTAGTAGTGATGAGTTTGGGTATCCTAATTCCAATTTCTGTCTCTGAGAGGCCACTGGCTCGGGACATTCAGTTTTTAGCCAGCATAAAGGTTAGGTTGGATCTTTCTGCGCCGGAGTGAATTATTTTCCATATTAAGTCTAGATCGTTTTTGTTTGACCAAATTCGACAACGATAGTACGAGGACCCATATTTAGTTCAGTTGAGAGAAAGGTTTATGTCAGTTGATTTTAGTTGGGATATAGTATATCTAATTGTGTGTTGTGGGTTCATTGCCGCCTTGCCATTCCAAGGGTTGGCTATCTGATACATATTTTGTTATGTGAGGCTCACTGCTCCAGGTATTCCATTCACCTAGGTGTAACGAGGATGTACCGTGATTTGAGGCAGCATTACTGGTGGTAGTGTATATGGTGATCTACAATGTCCTTTGTGTCCTATTGTTTGAATTCTCAACGGGTGAAGTTTGAGAATCATAGACTGGGCAGTGAGATACATAGGCTCCTTATCCCTTAGTGAAAATGGGAGAGGATGACTATTGATTTCATTATAGGGCTTCCTTCCCTTATAGGGTTATGATTGCGTTTGGGTCATCGTGGATCTATTAATCGAATTAGATCACTTCTTACTGACATATTCAACTTGGGGCACGGAGAGATTGGTTGAGTTGTATGTTTCTAAGGTGATTAGACTTTATGGGGTGCTCGGTTCTATCATATCTGATTATGGTGCGGATTTTACCTCGTGGTTTTGGAGGTCAATTAAGAGGGAGTAGGATACCGAGGTTGATTTGAGTACAACATTTCACCCACAGAACGATGGAAAGTCTGAGAGGACTATTCAGGTGCTTCATGATATGTTGCATGTTTGTCTTTTTTATTTTTGAGGTAGTTCGGACCAACACTTGACCATATCATAATACTTATATAATAAAGGCTACCACTCCAATATCCATTTAGTACCATTTGAGGCTCTATATGGAAGGGCTACAGATTTCCCATTGGTTGGTTTTGTGGCAGCGAGGATAGACTCCTATGCTTCGACTAGCTCCATAATACTATATATTGTGTCAGACTTATTCCAGATAGGTTGTGGGCATCACAAAGCAGGCAAAAGTCTACACTGATGATAGGCTTCGACGCCTCGAGTTTAGTGTTGGTAACTTGCTCTTTCTTCGACATGAAGGGCATTATAAGGTTTGGTAGGTGGGAAATCTTAGCCCCTGATTTATTGGTCCTTACGAGATCTTACAGAGAGTTGGAAAGGTTTTCCTACAGACTTGCTTTGCCGCCAGAGTTAGTCACAGTTCATCTGGTTTTCCATGTATCGATGCTCCACCATTAAGTACCGAACCTGTCCCATGTCCTTTGCCAAGAGTCTGTGTAGATTAATGACACCTTGACTTATATTGAGGAGCCTGAGGATATCATAAACAGAGATGTGAGACAACTCAAGTCCAGGGAGATTACGGTAGTGAAGGTTTATTGGGCTCATCGGCCAATCTAGAGGGGGGATACTTGTGAGACAGAGTGTGATATGCGATCCCAATATCTACATCTATTCGATCCTTCAGGTAATACTCTTTCCTTAACTTTCGAGGATGAAAGATCTTCTAGGGGTGGATGTTGTAATGAGCCATTTGGTTATTTACTTACTTTTTACCTTTTCCTTTGTTTAGATCCATCAAGTCGTTTCCTCAAGTTATTTATGACTTGCTTGGACCAGTATCTCGATTTCCTGGCAGCTCATTTTTTGTTATTTTTGTTTCCCTGTATTAGAGTTTTAGTTTTGAAACAGTGAGCTTGAGAGTAAAATCCTAGTAAACTCCATTGGATTAAATTCTGATAGTTAGGTTAGCTTCGAAATTCAAAATTTGTTCTAGGTGGACCTTAAGTTCATATCCTGAGGTTTATGCTTTGAGTTTGGGATGTTTTATGGAAATTCAGCTCAGCCATAACTCATTTTAGAGCCTGGATCATCCTTTACTGATCAGAGTATCGGTTTGGAATTCTGATGATTCCATTAGCTCTAGAATTATGATTTTGGGCTATTTGAGTTATTAGTTCGCTTTTTGGGTGTCGGGGCTCATTGTTGGTTCTTTTGTGGAAGTTTAGAAAATTCCTCTTTTGAGTTGATTTGATCTTGGGGGATGTGTTCTCTTAAATGACCTCAATTAGTCCTTTAGTTGATTCCATGAAGTTTGTAGTTTGTTTTCCACCCAAAATGCACTTTTGTTTTTCAATAATTAGACTCAGGATGCTCGTTTTAGCCCCCTGGAGAGTTTGTGTATTTTTGAGATTTGCTGCAGGTTGCAAGTCGCCCCTACGCCCATGGCCTCGCCTTTGTGATGGCCGTCCATACCCATCTTGGGCGCCCTAGTGAAGGCTACCCCTACGAGCCTCTGCTCACCCAGAAGTGGTCGCCCTTGCAGCCAAATACCTCACACCAGAGGCCATATGTAGTTTTTAAAAAGGGTCATCCCCTTCATTTCAAACTCTTTTCGTGCATTAAAATTTCCATATTTGACCTTAATAAGGGTTATTTTAGGGTGTTTTGGGCTGAGGATAGTGCTAGGGAGTTGCGTGTGAGGAAGTATGTGTTCTTAGCTTAAGTTTTCCCCCAGTATTTCTCGTTCTTTCCGTCTCCTTTAGCTTATGCAAAAAGTTTGATTTCCTTACTTAAGACATGATTTCTCCCATATTCCTTTATCTTTTTAGGCTCAATCTTGAACCATGAGTCCCTTGAGCTGAGGTCTTTGTGCCGGTATATTTACTTTATTTTTTAAGTTGCAGGTCCTCGGGCCTATTTTGGGGCCTATTTTTCGACCCATTTTCTAATTGTAATATGGGTCTTATTCTTGATGTTTTAATCCCTGAAATCATAATTTGATAGTTTCTGGTGATTTCAGCTGTTTTTGGAGCATTAGGATTACGGTGTGCATATATTGATGACTTTCGTCAGCACCCAAGTAAGCTAAGTTTATTTACTTACATTGTAGATTGGGTTAATATTGTTATCTAGTTTGTGTCCAGTAGTGTGGGTTGGGTTTTTGGTTGATCTTTCATTATAAAGGGCAGTGCAAGAGAAATCATACAAAAGTGATCGAATCTTCAGATGCCCGAAAAAGATATGAGGTGCTTAGAGATGGTCGAAGTAGTTGAATAGGAGGATCACTATAACTATAGCCATTGGTAAATTTACCAAAGACGAAATAATATACTTTTTCGTGGACTTGTATTTACTTTATCGATTAAGGGTTTTACACCAGGTTCTTGGCCTTAGTGGGTGAGTTATTGCGCGACGAGTGTGGTGAGATAAGCTCTTAACTGGTGGACTTTGGCTGATCTTAGGCTCCTATTATTTCTGTTCCTATTGCTATGAGCATTGTAATTGCTACACTGTGATCGAGCATTTGTAAATTATTAGATTGGCTAATGTGACTGATGTTAACAGGGCTTACACACTCTATTTAATTTAGAGGCATGATCCTCCGAGGCACGGACCGTGTGTATGGAACAGATGAGTATAGATTTTTGATATGGGTATTGATAAGGTACTTACCCTTCTCTTGAGTTTGAGGCATGGTCTTCCAAGGCAAGGACCCTGAGTTCTGCACTAGTTGGGATTAGACCCTGCAATCGCATGTGAGATGTAGTCCTCTATGTCCTATAGACCCCCTAAGTATGATATATGGGTGTTCGGACCCTGATTTCAGCATTGATTAGGCTTAGACCCTGCACTTGAGTGTGGGGCACAGTCATCAAAGTCACGGAGGCCCCTGACTATAATATATTAGGTTACGAACCTTGAGTTTGGCACTAATTTGGGTTATACCCTACATTCGAGTGTGAGGCGCGGTCCTCCGAGTCGTAGAGGCCCCCAAAGTATGATATATTAGGGGCACGGACCCTGAGTTATGCACTAATTAGAATTAGACTTTAATCGCGTGTGAGGAACAATCCTCCTAGTTGTAGAGGTCTCCTGAGTATGATATATCAGGGCACAGACTCTGAGTTTAGCACTGATTGAGCTTAGAACTGAATGTGAGTCGTGATCCTCCAAGGTGCAGAGGCCCTAAGATTTTCACTGGTATGGCCCGAGTTGGCACTTATTAAGAGAAAGGCATTGGTATTACCTTCATATTATTTGTGCTTATCGGGCTTAAAGATGAGTTATATCGGGTTTTTTGTGTTGTTTGTGCTTACCGGCAGATGGGGCGCTAGGTAGGTTTGTGTCTTTACTTTCTTTCCTATACTTAGCTATACTTTACTGTTCAATCCTTTATTATGTGGGATATATATATCTATATTGTTGGTTGGGTCTTTTCTTAGTTGAAGCACAACTACTTTCCCATACATCAATTTTAGGTTTTCGGATAATGGTTATTCCTATTCGTGTATACTATATTTAATTCCCTACAGGTCTGTACTTACACTTTGTTGATGGTATTGAACTCTGGTATCCTTATCTTCTGCATATTTGTCAGTTGTATTGGTTTTCCATTTTCCTTGAACTGGTTTACTTCCTCGCCTTTATTACTGGTACTTTATTTTATCCCGGTCAGTGTATGATGCCTACTGAGTACCTTTTTTGGTACTCAAATTGCACTTTTGTACCATTTTCATGGTACAGATACCGATAGGGTTATTAGAGATGCCAAGATTGTGCAGTGTAGATATAGCTGGTTGAGGATATTACGATGAGCTATACCATTCGAGTCGGCCGTGATTTCCTTGATTTCCAGCCTGCTTTATTTTGTATATAATAGGCCCTGTGTAGTATTACTTTTGTAGGAGTTGCTTTGTATATATTTATCTTTTTGATACTCTGTATAGTAGCTTCATGTGCCATTGACGCCGGGTTTTGGGATTTGGGTTGTATATGTATTTCTTCTGCTTCCATTTTTACATATATCTTCTTATGTTTTTCTACAAAGTTGGACGATTCGAGTATTTGAAGCCATTGCACTTAGCTCTGGACTATATGGTTAGTCTTGTCTGTGGAAGGGTTGTAGATGCCATCATGACTCAAATTTTGAGTCGTGATATTTTCTCTCACTAAGTTTATATTTTTTTTTTTTGATGGAAAAATGGTGTTTTATGTTAAGAAGAAGAATGGATCTTACAAATATTTAGTGAAAATAGTTCTTTTAGTCTATTTTTGTCTTGTCTTTTTGAAGTAGATGGTGTTGTAAAGTAGAAGAAGAGAAGATGCGTGTTGAAAAATAAGAATGTTGTGTTGTTGTAGTGAATGGTGGTTTAAAGAAACCTATTTATTGTTTTGTGTTGTGTTTTTGAAGCGCTCATTGTTTATTATGCAAAAGAAGAATAAGAAGAACATGACTATTAAAAAAAAGAAACTGTTGAATTTGTACACAACAGTTTTTGGAACTACAACAGTTACTTTAGTAAGTCAGGAAACGTCTTCAGTATTTGATAAGATACATTCAACAAGTTCTTATAAGCATTCAACAATTACTGATAGTTTTCACCAGTTGCTTAAAAAAGTATTCATCAATTGTTGGAAGTATTTAGCAGTTGTTGAACTACAACTTATGAACTAGAACTATTGTAGTTCCAAAAAAATATAAAAGTCTAATT
>JBDJHY010215449.1:0-11316 GCA_039654485.1 Withania somnifera | reverse complement strand
TTTAGGCTTAAACTTAACAAATTTCCCCAAACTCACATAATTAGCAACCAAAGCCCAGAAATCACAAACTCACAGTCGAACTTGACTTTGTTTGGCCTTTCGGAGCTAACAGAACTATCGAAATTTAATTCCGAGCTCGTTTTAAAGGAAAGTTGACTTTAGTCAATGAGTACTAAATTCAAGGTTCTAAAACAAGGAATTGGAGATAATTCTCGACCGAGTTGCCATGGATCCAAACTATCGATCCCAGCAAGTCATAAATGACTTGGTGAAACTACCGAAATGCTATAGGATGCAATACACTATGTATTTATGATAAATTACCTTAAGGGTCATTACACAACAAAAGGATCCTAATGTGTTTTTTGTGCTAACTTTGGTCGGTTATCACCCCTCTTTATCGGTGTAGGGGGAAGCACACCGAACTCCATGTTGCTTGCATGGTTATATGTCAGTTAATGGAAACTCCCACAAAAAAGAAGTCAAGTTATATGTTACTTCCTTACTATGTGAATTTTGGTCTATCAGTCTCAAAGGATTTTAGAGTCACACATGCTAAAAGTTTATCCTATATCCTTGTAGTATGTTTTACCATGACTTTTCATTTTTAATCCTCACTAGAAATGACTTTTGTCATCCTTTGGTTTTAAGGATGCTTTTGTCCTTATTTTAATGCATTTCTACATACTCAATACCTTTCCTGTATTGAGTGCATACTCCTATAGCCTATATTTCTCATATGATATAGATGCTCTTAGGTTCATGGATAAGAGTTTCCTGCCACAATATCAGTAGTGGTGAGTACTCTTCGGTTTGGGGGATTCGAAAGTATTAGTTTTGAGGTTAGTTGAGGGACTTTTCGTGGCATAGATGTTACCCATGTTAGAAGCTTTTAGACAAGTGTAGTATGATGATGTTAGACCTTTTGGCCCGCATTTTATGTTTTCATTCACTCCCTTATGTACTCCTTTGGTTTTAAACTGGGTCGTTTAAGTCTAAATGGTGCTTATGTATGTCTACCAAGGTTTGTCTTGGGATCCTTCAAGGTTCCAAGTACCCATTCCTGCCCAGGGGGTAGTCTTAGGGCATGAAAGGTTGGTATTAGAGCCCAGAGTTCAAGTGTCCTATGTGTCCAAAAGTCACTTTCAGTATATTCCTCTTCATGGGTGTGAAGTGTGCCACACTTATGAGGAGGAGGCTAAAATGCATTTAGGAAGTGTCTCTTCTTTTTTCATGCTTTGGATTGTGTGATGAAGTTTATTATTATGAAATTCCCTAACTATACCTTTATTCATATTTCAAATAACACCTTCACGTAGAGCTGCCGGTTACGTAAGCCAAAACCCACATGCACCACCTCCAACTGATGTTACTAGTGCAGAGCTCTATAATGCACTACATACCCTTACCTAAGCCATGATAGCCCAAGTGAAGATTATCCCCTAAAGTTCTGCAAGTTTGCCAAGAAGCTTCCAAAATCTGAGACTTTCTCTGTTGAATCCCCCTGAGTTCCATGGTCCAAGTTGGGGTGAGGACCCTAAAAACTTTATCAAGGAAGTTCAGAGGATATGTGGAGTTATAAAAGTAAATGAGATGGATAAGTATGATCTTGCATCCTATCATCTTAAGCAGGTTGCAAGGATCTAATATGATCAATGAAAAAAAAATAGGCGACAATGCAGCAACTCTAGCCTGGCATGTATTTTTAGAAGGTTTCTTGGGGAGAATCTTTCCCTAAGAACTAAGAGACGCAAGGATGACAGAATTCCTAAATACAGAACAATGTCATGAGCGTGACTAAGTATGGTCTGAGGTTTAGTTAATTGTACCGGTATGCCCAGCTATGGTGGCCGATATAAGGAGTAAAATAATTTTATTTGTTAATGGAATCTTTCCCCAAATTATCAAAGAAGGGAGATTTGTGACGGTGGTGGGGGATATGACTATCGATTGGATGATGTCTCATTTAGAGCAGATTGAGGGAAACATACTTAAACTCAAGGAGGTCTACCTGAATAAGAAGGCTCAAACTTCTAGTCAGGAGCCCAGTTACAAGAAGAACAAAAATGTAAATCGATCATCTTTTCAAAAGAAGTCACTAGTCCCAATGCCATTGTGTACCAGTGCACCTGTTCCCAAACCCAAGTATGAAAAGAAAGACTGGCCAGGCCAACCCGTCTCAGATAGTATTGATAAGGGGCCTTTCTTTTACCCCTCTTGTGGCACCTGTGGTGAGGCTCACCCTGATGAGTGCCTGAACGAGAAAGATTCTTGTTTTGGATGTGGCCAACCAGGTCATAGACTTACATACTATCTGTCTATTAGGTAGGAATCTTGATAATACAAGTAGGAACATGAGTGTCTAAACCACTATAACTAGGGTTGTGGGAACCATGACAAATTAATAAAGTAGTTTAAGGTACATAGGCATTTCTTAAACATTGAGATGCATGTATTGTTGTTTTCTTCATTATGGTTGATTTCTACCAGTGCACTGTATTATTTACTTGCTTGGTAGGGGTAGAGATTAGGAAAAAAAAACAACAATGGAGACATGGAGATCCCATATAATTAACTTGATCCTAAGAGGGGATAGTTAAATCTGAGATCAAGAACAAGGGTTAGAATGGAACACATTTTGAGATCGAGAAGTGATAAATGTAAAATCATCTAATAGAACACTAGTACCAAACACCTATAGAGTTAAGATGTCACGGGGAACACAATACTAGTGTCTTCATAATAGTGATCACAACTCCACAAAGTTGATGATTTACTGTTATCACACTACAAACTCAAACTCCCGCTGAATTTATTTTACATATAAATTTATTTTAGGAATACCAACTACAACTGAATGAAGTATAACTGAGTGAAGTGTTAGTAGACGTATTTATCTATATTTCAAGTAAGATCAATCCCAACCCTGTGGGTGGATTCTACATTTAACAACGTCTTTTTTATGCTTCTGTAAAGAGGTGTAGTTTTTGGTGAAATTAAATTTTGGAACCATTTTCAGGGAATACAACTTGAAGTAGTCTATTAGCATTTGTTTTAGTTATAGTTGTATTTCCTAATTTTACTTTTATTTGTTATTTCTTTTTTATTTAGGTCGACAACTAGTTTATTCCCTTGACCCAAAGATCGAGTGAAAAGTTATTACTATTTGATTCAAAGATTGAATATACTTTTAGAAACATGGACCAGAGATTGAATATACTTTTAGAAACATGGACTAGAGATTGAATATACTTTTAGAAACATGGACCAAACTTTAGATAAACTTGAGGAAACTAGACTAGCTACACAACAAGATAAATGTGAAGCTCAGGCTTGGTTAAACCCCAATAATGCTAAAGCTGATGAAGTTGATGATGAATGAGGATTGTCTTGGTATAGCTGGATCCACTGTACTCCCTCCGCTCGAATAGGGTTCTAAGTTCTCCATATCTAGAACTATGATACATATTCTGAATTTGAAAGGCTTATTTAGGGGAAAAGCTGGGGAAGACCCCTAACTTGTACTTGGTAAACTTTTTAGGAATTTGTAAGTCACTTGAACTTCCAAGCGAGAGAAAATGTGCAACCTGCCTTAGATTGTTCCCATTAACATTATTTTATGAGGCTATTATATGGATGATTGAGCTCACTGATGACTCAATTATTACGTGAGTGGAACTGAGAGATGCTTTCCTAGAAAGACTTTTTCCACTATCTAAGATGTCGCAATTGAGGGATGAAAATAATAACTTTAGAGAGATTAGCTCGAGGAATTTCATAAGGCATGTATGAGGTTTAAAGGAAGCTAAAGTAGTGTTCGAAAGCTTGGGGATGATTATCTGAAAGAGTTGTTTTATAGAGCCTTAAATTCGACCACTATGGTGATTGCTTATATAGTCATATGAGGATCATTCATGACTCAGACTTATTATTATATTGTCGAGAAACTAGATGAAATGACAAAGAAAATAATGCTTGGCATACTATAAAGTCTGAGGTTGGTGATAATGTTAATGTAGTTGGGATTTCAGCTGAGCAGAGAAAGAGAAAAAGAAAAAGAAAAAGAAAAAGAAAAAGAAAAATAAGAGAGATCTTAAGACGGATCACTTAGGTACACAAATTGACTTAATTAATAAGAAGTTACTATCTAATGTCAATATTATGGCATCCAAAGATAGATATCCTTCTCATGGGGATTATTACATGGACATAGAAGAAGAAACAAAGTTTGTGAATAAGATAGGGGTTACCAAGGTCAAAACAATTAATATTGTGATGATTGGAGGAAGGAAAATAAATTATAGATAATTATAGAAAAGAGGACTATTAGAGGGATGATAATTGCAGAGAGGGGGATTTGAGTGTACCCCCAAAGGGAAAAGATAGAGATTAGGTGGAACCTTTAAAATGGAGGAGATGTTTAAGAAATTATTAAAGTATTCCGATTCCTGTTACAAGGGTATCAAAGACATCCGCGATGACTTGACCAATGTCATACAGTTATTAGATTCACATTCAACCACTATAAAGAAGTTGCGAACTCAAATATGCCATATTTATGTAGCACTTAACTAGAGGAAGTAGGGGACATTGCTGAGCAACATTATAGCTAATCTTAGGAATATTGGACATTGTCTATCATCACTACTGAAAAGGTGACTGCTGATCTATCGATGCCTATTATTTATATTAATGATGATGTAGAATTTGAAAGATAAAGTAAGGTTGTTAACAAGCCTCCTTCTGATAATAGGGAGGCTAATGCTATGGGGAAGGTAAAGGAGGTCACCAAACTGGTCGTGCCTATACCTAGGCCTCTTCCACCCTTCTCGTAGTGCTTGGAAAAAGGTGGAATATGGGAAATTCCACAAGTTTTTAAGTATGCTGAGATAGTTGTCTGTTAATATTCCATTAGTAGAGGCATTGGAGAAAATACCTGGGTACACAAAGTTTATGAAATATATTATTATGATGAAGAGGACTAATTTGATCCAGATGATAACTTGCTCTATTATAGATCTATTGCCTCATGTTCTCTTATTTAGAAAAAGGTGGAACCTGGTGTATTTACTATTTCATACACTATTAGAGTATTCAGTTTTACAAAGGTGTTATGTGATCTAAATGTCAGTATTAAATTGATGCCCCTCTTAGTATTCTAGTAGCTAGGCTTGGGAGCCCCTAGACGATTATAATGCAGCTACTTATGGCAAATCGTATGGTGAAGAAACTGATTGGTATTCTCTATAATGTGTTGGTAATTGTGAAAATCTTCATTTTTCTGATAGTCTTCATGATCTTGGATTTAAAAGTAGATTTTAGGTGCCCATTATACTTGGGTGACCATTCCTAACCACGAGGAAAGAATTGGTAGACATGGAAAGAGGGGAGCTAAAACTTTAACTCAATGATCAAAAAGTAACATTCAATGTACTAAATTCTATGAAGCAACTGAGTGATGTCAGAGTTGTCAGTCATTAAATGTTATATGAGCTAATATGTTAATATTACTTCTTTTGAGGAGACATTCGATTTTAAGACCTTCGCAGCTGTGGTTATGAACATGAATGCTACTTTCTTTGATGATTTTATGAAATCAAAGCATGCATTGAATGGACTGGGGTCATTTTACTATGCTCCTAAGAAGTTCGATCTTGATCTTAAGAATAGAGAAACCCTTCAGCAAGACCATCTCTAGAGGAGCTTCCTGTGCTAGATCTGAAGTCTCTCCCTTCTCATTTGTAATATTTTTTTCTTGGAGATAAAAAACTTTGACAGTTATACTAGAAGGATTTGAAACAACCACAAATTGAGGCTCTTATTTCATTCTTAAGGATATTCCAGAGGGCCATAGCATGGTCCATACATCATCTGCATTTTATAAGGAATCTACATATATACATTTAACTCACAATACCATTCCTAGTGTCGAGCATCAAAGAAGGTTTAACCCACCTATGCAGGAGGTGGTCAGAAAGGAAATAATGTGTATCCAATCAATTATAGTCAATGGGTAAGTCCAGTACAATGTGTGTTGAAGAAGGGTGGCATAACAGTCACCCTTAATGAGAAGAATTAGTTTATTCTGATGAGTCCAGTGACTAGATAGAGGGTGTGTATAGATTACAAAAAGCTAAATGCACAGACGTAGAATGACAGTTTCCCCTTTCCTTCATAGACCATATGCTAGACAGGCTGGAAGGGAGAGGGAAGTACTATTTCTTGTATGGATAATTAGGATATAGTTAGATTTCGATCGCATTAGAGGATTAGGAGAAAACCACATTTATGGTACATTCATATTTTATAGGATGCCACTCGATCTCTACAATGCACCCACCACTTTCTAGCATTTCATGATGTTGATCTTTAGCAACATGGATGAAGATACCATCAAGGTCTTTATGGATGCTTTCTCCATTGTGGGTGAATCGTTTGATGAATGTTTAGCCCATCTGGCTAAATTGTTAGATCAATGTGAGTAGAAGAACCTGGTTTTGAATTGTGAGAAATGTTACTTCATGGTTTTAGAAGGGATTGTGTTTGGGCGCAAACTATTTTCTAGAGGCATTAAAGTATACTGAGCTTTATTTTTTAGTATAGAAGAGATGTTAGTGACCTACAGACCACAAATAGATCATTTTGCTGAGATATCTGAGGGAGATGTTGGATATGATAGGTCATAGAGGAAGACATCTCATAGATCAGGTAGACATGTCTTCCGTGAGTCTTGTTTAGTTGAGGATAGATCGTAGGAGGTTGCAAGGGCATAGTTTGAGGCTTTCAAGGATGGTGCCTCATGGATTAGTGTGCCTCCTACCAGTATGGAGACTTTTATTGTGCGAATGGAAATCCTATTGTACCCTAAACATTCTTTGATGCTAAGCTACTTTTGGGTACCACCACTTCTAATTCGGTACCTGAAGGCACCATTCCTTCTATGGGCGATGACCCTCTGGTTAGCCTAAATCATTGAGTGCAACGACCACTACTATCATCAACTTGAAGAGTTCAAGGGTTCTTTCTGAGAAGCCCTCATTTAATGTGTACATTTGGGATAATGTACGTATTTTCTATTGAGGGTAAGGCTACCTACACTCAAGGGTTCTTATTGTTGTGTTTCGTTTCCCTCGAGTGCTTTATCATAGTAAAAACGATATGTTTAGGTTTATTTTATTAATATAGATATTTTTTGTGTAGAAGGGCTTTAGTTGGTTTACATGTAGTTTGAAAAAAAGTACACTTGGTTTTATGAGTTAAAATTCACCTCTTTGAGATTTTTTTAGCTGTGGATGCTATTTGTATGATAGTTGACCTTCTGGATCTTTATGTGACATTGTATATATTGACTTGTCGATTAGAGCTTACGTTTTAGTGTAACTAGATGTCATAAGTGTGTGAGCTTATTTTTTTAGTCCTTTGTATATGTACAAACTAGAACTTTCTTGGTTAGTCACACTAAAAGCTGTAGGATAATTGGTTAGGAAGTGATCATATGTCATTTTTGTTGATAAGTTCACTTAGCTTAATGACATATCAAATGAAATATGTACATTTTTATCCGTATTTGATCCTGATAGCCTCTTTGTTTTTAACCCCATTTACCATCCCAGTATGATTTTTAGATTTTGTTCTATTACCCCCTGGTTCCTTCTAGGGCACCACACCTCAAATCGGGATAAAAGCCTAAGTTAAGGGTGGATCAAAAATAGTGGTAATAAAAAAAGAAGAAATGGAAATAAGTGAAAATGGAGTTGAATGAAGAAGCACCAAATTAGGTGTTGTATACAAAAAAAGAGAAATATCAAAAGAATAATTGTCTAAAGAAAAAGCACCGCACTTGAAGTAATCAATGAAAGAAAAAACGAGAAAGGAAGTCACTATTGTCTAAATATATGATACTTGAGGCCACGTTATAAATTGAGAAAGACCTATATTGATCCTAACCCGATAATTTGAAAGCTTAAGTGTAGAAAATAAGAGCAAGCCTATGCTCTATGTACATGCACTAAAGGAACTTCTTTACTGAGATGAGAGACCAGTTTTAGTCCCAGCTTTTCATTCATATATTGTAAGAGGGACTTCTTTGTTGTGAGGTTAGCTTAGTTGTACTGTTTGTTTGTTAGTTGGTTAAAGAACTATTTTTGATGTATGTACATTCTCCTGTTAATATTTTAATGTCATCTTGGTAACACACGACTAGTTTTTGGACTTTGAATAGAGGGGTGTATTCCATAGTGTGTGCTTATTTTCATGGATTGTTGTAGATTCTCTACAATTCCTCTAGTTAAGCGTTGTTGTGTCTTATGTTTTTGTTTTTCTTTCTTGAGGAAAAGAAATCATTCTAAGTCGTGGGTGCTAATGTTCTATAAGTTTATAATGCTTAAAACAAGGAATTTTGTAATGTTCTTGAGTATGTTTATGTAGATATAAGTGTTTTCTATGTCTTTCCATGGAAATGATGTTCGATGACTATATAGGCTAAAAATCTAAAATTTTTCTGAATATTGAGTTCACCAGAGACAACATGTACCATGGAGCAATACCATGGGCCGTACTATAAGCTATACTATGGGTACCTGAAACTGAGCAAATTGAAGGCCTCACCTACGAAAAATTTCATAGACTATATGTTGTAAGTAGGAGTTGTCCTCTATTATAGTGGTTTGAAGTCCAGAGATTGGAAAATTTAACATGAAAACTATGACTAACAGTACATGACCATGGTATTGATATCACGGGGTGTACTATTGGTCCATTGGATTGGAAGCTTAAATGGTGCTCTCTAGGAGATTACCCATAGGAGCTATGCACGAACCATGATCTGAAGAGTACTGGTCATACTGTTGTCTATCATGTTGAACCTAAAGGAGTCTAACCTAGTTATATAGTACAAGGTACAGATGAGCATACCATGGATCATAGGGTGTAGAATATGGTTCATACTGAAGTATTTAATTCCTATTGTCTATAAATACTTACAATAGGGTTTTATTACAAGGTTACTGAATTTTTACTCATTTTTAGAGTATTGTTTAACAACATTTGAACATACTCTTGAAGTTATTACATACAATCAAAGCTTTCTTAAATCTTCTATTGATTTTGAAATTTATCTTCTAAATCTGTGTAAGTATTATTATTATGCTTTCATCATCAGATTTTCATAATAATAGTATGAACATAAGTGTCTAAACCACCACAACTAGAGTTGTGGGAACCATGACAAATTAACAAAGTAAGTTAAGGTACATAGGTGTTTATTGGACAGTGTAGATGCATGCATTATTATTTCTTTATTGTGGTTGCTTTCTAATGGTGCACAATGTAGGAACTCACTTGTATTCTTTAGTTTATTGGGAAAGGGTTATATATTAGGAAAAGAAAACAACAAAGGATATTTGAAGATTCCATCTAATTAACTTAAGTCTGGGAGGGGATAGTTAAATCTGAGATCAGGGTTAGTAAGGAATGTAGTCTGAGACTGGTAGGCGATAAGTTTAAATTCCTCTAATAGGGACTGGAGATATTTAGGTGAAGTAAGCTCATTAAATTTTGGATGCATATCACCGTCATAGAATACTAGTACTGAACACGTACAGAGTAAGATGTCATGGGAAATACAGTCCTAGTGTCTTCATAATAGTGATCAAAACTCAACAAACTTGATGATTTAATCTTTTCACACTATAAAATCAAATTAAAACTCCCCCTAAATTTACTTCACATACAATTTTATTTTGGAAATTAATTGCAACTGAGTGAAGTGCTAGTACACGTATTTATTTGCATTCCATGTGGGATCAACCCCAACCTTGTGGTTGGGTTCTAAATTTGACAAAGTTCGTTTTATGCTTCTATAAAGAGGTATAGTTTTGGGATACATCACCTTTCCATAGTTTCCATATACAAGTACAACAAATACATACACAAATACTAACCTAAGCATGCTAGTTATACTAGATAGCCTACCCGAGGAAAAAGAAACATGGCAAAAAAACCCTCGAATGAAACAAACATAAGTTCCCTACCCCCATAAAGAGAATTGTGTATTGTCCTCAATCCATAAAATGAAGAATGAAATACAAAAGATGGGAAATACCTATAGTGATCTAAGCATGTGCATCGAGTATCTTAGATTGGGGAGTAGATTCTTCCCCAATCCCCTCAATTATGGCATCATTAGTATCCCGTGGACTCAAAGTTTTAGTAGGAAGTGTGACATCCTCTCTTCTCAATTGATTATCAGCATGCAAAGGTGGGGATGATAGTACTGTACTAGATGAGACTCTAACCAATTGAGCTTTGCGTTTGTCATCTTTCTCATTTAATGTCTATAAAGACCGATACTTTGCCTCTTTTTCTTCTTCTTTTCTCCTTTTTAGTCTCACCTTCCTCCTTGATTCTAACACTTTTTTTCTTCCCTTGGCAGGAATGCTAAACAAATCAGTCAACATTTCTTTTTTATCTTCCTATTTCTCAAACACAGGATATGGAATGAACAATGATGGTATATTTTCAAACTCAGTCACATCAATGCAGAGTTTAGCTAGTTCGGCTATAAATATAGCCAAATCTGCTGTAGTTATAGTTTTGAGTCGGGCATTCATTCTATTTTCCATATCATCTACTCGACCGTTGAGGGTTTTATATAAAAAAGTTCCTACTTTATAGCATCTTTGTTGAAGTCATCTAATTTTTTTAGCAAAGCATTTCAGTTGTCGCTCCTAATTTTCCACCCAATTCACCCACATCCTGAAGCTTTTGTAAGGTGAAATTGAACACATATCATATGTAAAGACTAAAGGTGGAGTTGGATATAGGGGATCTTCAGCAGTACTATAGTTAGTGGATGATGAAGGTACAACTGTCAGCTTTGCAGAACTTACCAGATCAATATCCAAATACCTATTGGGGTTGGTTGAGATGTAGACTACTCACTCCTGAAGAGTTTTACACCTTGAGGTTGAGTCTAGTTTAGTCTTTTGATTTTCAAGATCATAAACATAGTTGACATCAAATTTTAAATCAATATCTATCAAGATTGGAACCGTTTCTTCCTTCATAACCATCACAACAAAAAGTGAAGAAAGGGTTCCAATCTATTGTCTTGGGTGAGATATCTACTAGTTCTCCAGAAACTTTGGTTGTGTTATGAATTGGTATATCATTTTATTCCTGACCTTTTGTCACGATCCGATTTCTCGGATCATGATGGCACCTACTATACCACCAGTAGGAGAACCAAATCCCGTAGTTCGTAGCCAAAGCGGAGGACTACTGCAATGCATGCGAAATAATATGAAAAGAAAAGGT
>JBDJHY010215429.1:0-11317 GCA_039654485.1 Withania somnifera | reverse complement strand
TCTGAAATCAAATCTATTCAAATCGA
This sequence comes from Withania somnifera, assembly GCA_039654485.1. NCBI lineage: Eukaryota > Viridiplantae > Streptophyta > Magnoliopsida > Solanales > Solanaceae > Withania > Withania somnifera. Next base: position 11,291 of record JBDJHY010215429.1, on the reverse strand, counting down.
ATTGAACGATCATCAGTCCTATGAATGTAAATATGAATTGAATGATTACATACATATTTACATTCATAATCTTCTTCAGTGTACAAGAAGCAAACAACACTGAAGAAGATTATGAATGTAAATATGTATGCTCCTCCTCCGTTATCTGTGGGTCCATCAGGAAGAACACATGGAAGGAGTTCCCTGTATAGCTACTATTCCACCATATATACCTTGTGTGGTCGGTCACCTATGTATTGGCCTAGATCAGCAAGGTCCATGATGGGCATCAATGCATACTAACTTAAATCTCATAACTGGACTGTCCTCTCAAGATATCAATGTGTGAATGAATGCCCGGGTATCACCGGGTCTAAATCACTACAATATAAGTATCATTGCTTAGGCATCAACGAGACTAAAACTAGTATAAATCATCAATGTCTAGCGCTCGGATTTTACCGAGTCTAGTAATATCTCAAAATAGTGATTACATCTTCATTACCTTATACCTTGTAGGCATCATAGGAATACAAGTCTAATATAATAAATAAAATCAGTAAATAGACAGATAAAGATTACAAGCGGCGAAACAAACAAGTCGAGCAATAAGAAATAAGCTACCAGGATAAGGACAGGAAAATAATACCATATATAACCCGCTATCAATAAGGAAGATCCAGGCATACAAAGTAAGAATAAGCCTGTATTCATACTTATCTAACAAGAATTACAAGTAAATAACTGATACGGCGGTATATTAGTGACCTCAAATAACGGGAATAGGAAAAAGGGGCAACTACAACAGATATAACAATAAAAAAGGCATAAAAAAGAAACCCAAAAGGTACAACCCACCCCATAACAGTGAAACAAAACAGTAATAAGTAAAAGAGAATCCCCACAATGTCCCATACCATCGAGACATCATGATAAAAGAATGCAAACCCTCTAGCATCCCATACCACTTGAGAGTACAAACAACAAATAGCACTCAAGAAGATAATATTCACGATGATATAATTCATACTAAATGTAAATATATATGCTCCTCCTCTGGTATATATGGGTTTAGCAGGCAGGAAACATGGAGGAGTTCCCCATATACCTACTACTCCACCATATACACCGTGTGCGGTCACCTACCTGCAAGGTCCATGATGGGCATCAATGCATACTAACTCAAATCTCATAAACTAGATTGTCCTCTCAAGATATCAATGTGTGAACGAATGCTCAGGCATCACCGAGTCTAAGTCACAACAATCTCAATATCATTACTTAGGCATCAACGAGACTAAAACTATTATAAATCATCAATGTCTAATGTTTGGGTTTCACCGAGTCTAGTAATATCTCAAAATAGTGATTACATATTCATTACCTCATACCTTATTGGCATAATAGGAAGACTAGTCTAATATAAGAAATAAAAAAAGTAAATAGACAGATAAAAAAAAGTCACAAAAGTCAAACAAGTAGAGCAATGAGAAACCAGCTACAAAGATAAAGATAGGTAATTAATACCGTATATAACCATTTATCAATAAGGAAGATCTAGGCATACAACGGAAGAACATACTTGAATTCATGCTTATCTAACAAGAAATACAAGTAAATAACAAATACGGTGGTATACCAATAACCTCAAATAATGGGAATAGGAAAAAAGGGAAACTGCAACAAGTATAACAATAAAGAAGGCATGAAAAAGAAACCTAATAGGCACAACTCACCCCATAACAATGAATCGGAACAGTAATAAGTAAAAGAGAATCCCCACAATGTCCCATTCCATCGAGATATCAAAAATAAAATGTAAACCCTCTAGCATCCCATACCACTTGAGAGTACAAACAACAAACAACACCCAAGAAGATAATATGCATGATGATATAATTCATGTTAAATGTAAATATGTATGCTTCTTCTCCAGTATTTGTGGGTCTAGCAGGCAAGACGCATGGAAGGGTACCTCGTATACCTACTACTCCACCATATACACCTAGTGTGTATCACCTGGTCTAAATCATTGCAATTTTAATATCATTGCTCAGACATCACCAAGACTAAGACTATTATTTAATCTTTAATGTCTAGCGCTCAGGTTTCACTGAGTCAAGTAATATCTCAAAATAGTGATTACATCTTCATTACCTCATACCTAGTAGGAATAATAGGTAGACTAGTCTAATATATAAAACAAAAGCGGTAAATAAACAGATAAAAATACAAGCCACGGAAGTCAAACAAGTAGAGCAACTAAAAACCAGCTACCAGGATAAGGACAGGCAAATAATACCATATATAACAATCTATCAATAAGGAAAATCTAGGAATAAAACGAAAGAACATACTTGAATTTATAGTTATCTAACAAGAAATACAAGTAAATAACGAATATGGAGGTATACCAGTAACCTCAAATAACGGGAATAGGAAAAATGGGAAACTACAACAGGTATAACAATAAAGAAGGCATGAAAAGAAACCCAACAGGCACAACTCACCCCATATAGTGAATCAGAACAATAATAAGTAAAGAGAATCCCCACAATGTCCCATGCCATCGAGAGATAAAAAATAAAAGAATGCAAACCCTCCAGTATCCCATACCACTTGAGAGTACAAAAAGCAAATAGCATTCAAGAAGATAATATGCATGATGATATAATTCATGCTAAATGTAAATATATATGCTCCTTCTCTGGTATCTATGAGTCTAGAAAGTAGGACGCATGGAAGGAGTTCCCTATATACCTACTACTCTACTATATACACCTTGTGTGGTCACCTACATATGGCTCTGTTTGGCAAGGTCCATGGTGGGCAATCAATGCATACTAACTCGAATCTCATAAAATGGACTGTCCTTTAAAAATAACAATGTGTGAATGAATGCTCAGGTATCACCTGGTCTAAATCACTGCAATCTCAATATCATTGTTTAGATATCACCGAGACTAAAACTAGTATTAATCATAAATGTTTAGTGCTCGAGTTTCACCGGATCTAGTAATATCTCAAAATGGTTATTACATCTTCATTACCTCATACCTAGTAGGAATCATAGGAAGACTAGTCTAATTTAAAAAACAAAAGCAGTAAATAGAAAGATAAAAATACAAGCCACAAAAGTCAAACAAGCAGAGCAATGAGAAACTAGCAACTAGGATAAAGCTAGGCAAATAATACCATATATAACCAGCTATCAATGAGGAAGATCCAGGTATACAAGGGAAGAACATACCTGAATTCATGCATATCTAAAAAGAAATACAAGGAAATAACGGATATGATGGTTTACCACTAACCTCAAATAACAGCAATAAAGGAGGCATGAAAAAAAAACCCAAGAGGCACAACCCATCCCTACAATGTCCCATACCATCGAGATATCAAAAAAAGAGAATGCAACTCCATGCCACTTGAGAGTACAAACAAAAAAAAACACTCAAGAAAATAATATGGATTATGATATAATTCAGCTAAGTGTAAATTTGTATGCTCTTCCTCCGATATATGTGGGTTCAGCAGGCAGGGCGCATGGAAGGAGTTCCTGATATACCTACTAATCCACCATTTACACCTTGCACGGTCACCTATATATTGGCCCAGATCGGCAAGGTCCATGGTGGGCATCAATGCATATTAACTAAAATCTCATAACTAGGTTGTCCTTTCAAGATATTAATGTGTGAATGAAAACTTGGGTATCACTGATTGGGCGACTCTGCCTACGCGATGGTTTCACAAGATTGAATATTTCTTGTTCAACCTATGTGTTGGGTCTAAATCACTACAATCTCAATATCAATGCTCAGGCATCATCGAGACTAAAACTAGTATAAATCATCAATGTCTAGAGCTCGGGTTTTACCGATTGTAGTAATATCTCAAAATAGTTATTACATCTTCATTACCTCATACATTGTAGGCATCATAGGACGACAAGCATAATATAAGAAATAAAAGTAGTAAATAGAAAGATAAAAATACGAGCTATAGATGTAAAACAAGTAGAGCAACGAGAAACCAGCTACCAGGATAAGGAAATGCAAATAATATCATATATAACAATCAATCAATAAAGAAAATGCAGGCATACAATAGGAGAACATACCAGAATAAGGACAGGCAAATAATATCATATATAACAATCAATCAATAAGGAAGATGCAGACATACAATGGGAGAACATACCTGAATTCATGTTTATCTAACGAGAAATACAAGTAAATAACGAATATGGTGGTAACCAGTAACCTCAAATAAAGAGAATAGGAAAAAGGGGCAACTACAACAGGTATAATAATAAATGAGGCATGAAAAAGAAACCCAACAGGCACAACCTACCCCATAACAGTGAATTGGAAAAGTAATAAGTAAAAGAGAATCCCCAAAACGTCCCATACCATCGAGAGATCAAAAAAATAGAATGTAAACCTTCTGGCATCCCATACCACTTGAGAGTACAAACAGCAAACAACACTGATGAAGAAAATATGAATGATGATATAATTCATGCTAAATGTAAATATGTATGCTCCTCCTCCAATATTTGTGGGTCCAGAAGGCAGGACGCATCGAAGGAGTTGCCCGTATACCTACTACTCAACCATATACACCTTGTGCGGTCACCTATGTACTGGTCCATATCGGTAAAGTCCATGGTGGGCATCAATGCATAATAACTCAAATCTCATAACTGGACTTTCCTTTGAAGATATCAATGTATGAATCTCACTGGAATGCCCGAGTATCACTCGGTCTAAATCACTGCAATCTCAATATCATTGCTAAGGCATCACCGAGACTAATACTAGTATAAATCATTAATGTCTAGCACCCGAGTTTCACCGAGTCTAGTAATATCTCAAAATAGTGATTACATCAACATTACCTCATACCTTGTAAGCATCATAGGATGACTATTCTAATATAATAAATAAAAACAGTAAATAGACAGATAAAGAATACAAGCCACGGAATTCAAACAAGTAGTCAACGAGAAACCAGCTACTAGAAGAAGGACAGGCAAATAATATCATATATAACAATCAATCAATAAGGAAGATGCAGGCATACAAGGGGAGAACATACTTGAATTCATGCTTATCTAACGAGAAATACAAGTAAATAACGGATATGGCGGTAACCAGTAACCTCAAATAAAGGGAATAGGAAAAAAGGGCAACTACAACAGGTATAACAATAAAGGAGACATGAAAAAGAAACCCAACAGGCACAATCCACCCTATAATAGTGAATCAAAATAGTAATAAGTTAAAGAGAATCCCAAAATGTCCCATACCATCGAGAGATCAAGAAAAGAAAATGCAAACCCTCCGGCATCCATATCACTTGAGAGTAAAAACAGCAAACAACACTCAAGAAGATAATATTCATAATGATATAATTCATGCTAAATGTAAATATGTATGCTCCTGTTCCGACATCTGTGGGTCCAGCAAGAAGGAAGCATGGAGGAGTTCCCCATATACCTTCTACTCCACCATATACACCTTGTGTGGTCACCTACATACTGGCCCAAATCGACAAGGTCCATGGTGGGCATCAATGCATACTAACTCAAATCTCATAAACTAGATTGTCCTCTCAAGATATCAATGTGTGAATGAATGCTCAGGTATCACCAGGTCTAAATCACTGCAATCTTAATATCGTTGCTCAGGCATCACCGAGACTAAAACTAGTATAAATAATCAATGTCTATCACTAGGGTTTCACCGAGTCTGGTAAAATCTCAAAATAGTGATTACATATTCATTACCTCATACATAGTAGGCATCATAGGATGACTAGTTTAATATAAGAAATAAAAACAGTAAATAAACAAATAAAAATATAAACCACGAAAGTCGAACAAGTATAGCAACGAGAAACCAGCTACCAAGATAAGGACAGGTAAATAATACCATATATAACCATCTATCAATATCCATGCATATAAAGGGAAGAAAATGCCTGAATTCATGCTTATCTAATGATAAAAACAAGTAAATAACAGATACGGAGGTATACCAGTAATCTCAAATAACATGAATAGGAAAAAGGGGAAACTACAACAGGTATTACAATAAAGAAGGCATAAAAAAGAAACCCAACAGGCTCAACCCACCCCATAATAGTGATTCAAAACAGTAATAAGTAAAAAAGAATCCCCACAATGTCCCATACCATCGAGAGATCAAGGAAAGAGAATGCAAACCCTCCTACATCACATACCACTTGAGAGTACAAACAGCAAACAACACTCAAGAAGATAATATTCACGATGATATAATTCATGCTAAATGTAAATATGTATGATCCTCCTCCGGTATTTGTGGGTCCAGAAGGAAGAAAGCATAAAGGAATTCCCCGTATACCTACTACTCCACCATATACACCTTGTGAGGTCACCTAATTACAGGCCCAGATCCGCAAGGTCCATGGTGGGCATCAATGCATACTAACTCAAATCTCATTAACTGGATTATCCTCTCAAGATATCAATGTGCGAATGAATGCTCGGGTATTACCATGTCTAAGTCACCGCAATCTCAATATTGTTGTTCAGGCATCACCGAGACTAAAGCTAGTATAAATAATCAATGTCTAACTCTTGGATTTCACCGAGTCTAGTAATATCTTAAAATAGTGATTACATATTCATTACCTCATACATAGTAGGCATCATATGACGGATAATCTAATATAAGAAATAAAAGCAGTAAATAGATAAATAAAAATATAAGCCACGGAAGTCAAACAAGTAGAGCAATGAGAAACCAGCTACCAGAATAAGGATAGGCAAATAATACCATATATAACCATCTATCAATAAGGAAGATCCATGAATACAAGGGAAGAAAATGCCTAAATTCATGCTTATCTAATGAGAAATACAATTAATAACGAATACGGCGGTAACCAGTAACCTCAAATAACGGGAATAGGAATAAGGGGCAACTACAACGAGTATAACAATAAAGTAGGCATGAAAAAGAAACCCTACAGGCACAACCTACCACATAACAGTGAATCAAAATAGTAATTACTAAAAGATAATCCCCACAATGTCCCATACCATCGAGAGATCAAGAAAAGAGAATATAAATCCTCTGGCATCCCATACTACTTAATAATAAAAAAACAACCAAAAAACATTGAAGAATGAGATAATATGCATGATGATATAATTCATGATAAATGTAAATATGTATGCTCCTCCTCCGATATTTGTGGGTCCAGCAGGAAGAAAGCATGGAAGGAGTTCCCCATATACCTACTACTCCACCATATACACCTTGTACGGTCACCTACATTCTGACCCAGATCGGCAAGGTACATGGTGAGCATCAATGCATACTAACTCGAATCTCATAATTGGATTGTCCTCCCAAGATATCGATGTGTGAATGATGCCCAGGTATCACCGGGTCTAAATCTCTACAATCTCAATATCATTGCTCAGACATCACCGAGACTAAAACTAGTATAAATCATCAATGTCTAGTGCTCGGGTTTCAACGAGTCTAGTGATATCTCAAAAGAGTGATTACATTTTCATTACCTCATACCTTATAGGCATCATATGATGACTAGTCTAATTTATGAGATAAAATAGGTAAATAGACAGATAAAATATACAAGCCATGGATAAGGACAGGCAAATAATATCATATATAACCAGCTATCAATAAGGAAGATCAAGTCTTACAAGGGAAGAACGTACTTGTATTCATGCTTATCTAATAAGAAATACAAGTAAATAAAAGATGCGGCGGTAACCGGTAACCTCAAATAACAAAAATAGGAAAATGGGCAACTATAACATGTATAACAATAAAGGAGGCATGAAAAAGAAACCCAACAGGAACAACCCACCCCATTACAGCAAATCAGAATAGTAATTGGCAAAACAAAATCCCCACAATGTACAATACCATTGAGAGATCAAGAAAAGAGAATGTAAACCCTCCGACATCGCATACTATTTGAGAGTACAAATAGCAAACAACACTCAAGAAGATTATATGCATGATGATATAATTCATGCTAAATGTAAATTTGTATGCTCTCCGGTATCTGTGGTTCTAGCAGACAGGAAACATGGAAGGAGTTCCTCATATACCAACTACTTCACTGTATACACCTTGTCCAGTCACTTACGTACTGTCCATATCGACAATGTCCATGGTGGGCATCAATGCTTACTAACTCAAATCTTATAAATGGACTATCCTCTCAAGATATCAATGTATGAATTAATACTCGGGAATTACCGAGTCTAAATCACTGCAATCTTAATATCGTTGCTACGGCATATCACCGGGTCTAAATCACTACAATCTCAACGTCTAGCGCTCGAATTTCACTGAGTCTAGTAATATATCTAAGTAATAATTACATCTCCATTACCTCATACCTAGTAGGCATCATAGGATAACTAGTATAATATATGAAATAAAAGCAGTAAATAGTTAGATAAAGAATACAAGCCATGAAAATCAAACAAATAGGGCAACGAGAAACCAGTTACCAAGATAAGTACTAGCAAATAATACCATATATAACAAGCTATAAATAAGGAAGATCCAGGCATACAAGGGATGAACATACCTAAATTCATGTTTATCTAATGAGAAAAACAAGTAAATAACGAATACGGCGGTATACCAGTAACCTCAAATAACGAAAATAGGAAAAAGGGGCAACTATAATAGGTATAACAATAAAAAAGGAGGCAGGAAAAAAAACCCAAGAGGCACTTCCATTACAGTGAATCAGAATAGTAATACGTAAAAGAGATCCCCCACAATGTCTCATACCATCAAGGGATTAAAAAAAAAGAATGCATACCTTCTGCTATCCCATACCACTTGAGATTACAAACAGAAAAAAAACACTCAAGAAGATAATATGCATTATGATATAATTCATGCTAAGTGTAAAAATGTATGCTCCTCCTTCGATATATGTGGGTTCAGCAGGTAGGACGCATGGAAGGAGTTCCCGATATTCCTACTAATCCACTATATACCCCTTGCGCGTTCACCTACGTATTAGCCCAGATCGGCAAGGTCCATGGCGGGCATCAATGTATACTAACTAAAACCTCATAACTGGACTGTCCTTTCAAGATATCAATATGCGAATAAATGCCCGGGTATCACCGATTGGGCGACTCCGCCTACGCTACGATTTTAAGAGATTGAATATTTTTTGTTCAACCCATAGGTATAACAACAAAAGACGCATGAGAAAAAAACCCAACATGCACAACCCACCCTAGAACAGTGAATCCGAACAGTAATAAATAAAAGAGAATCCCCACAATGTCCCATACCATCGAGAGATCAAAAAAAGAGAATGAAAACCCTCCGGCATCCCATACCACTTGAGAGTACAACAGAAAAAACACTCAAGAAAATAATATGCATGATGATATAATTTATGCTAAATATAAATATGTATGCTCCTCCTTCAATATTTGTGGGTCCAGCACGACGGACGCATCGAAGGAGTTCCTCGTAAACCTACTACACCACCATATTCCCCTTGTGCATTCACATACGTACTAGCCCAGATCGTCAAGGTCCATGGTGGTCATCAATTCATACTAACTCAAATCTCATAACTAGATTTTCCTCTCAATTATCAATGTGCAAATGAATGTCCGGGTATCACCAATTGAGCGAATTCGTTTATGCGACGGTTTCACAAGATTGAACCTTTTTTGTTCACCCAAGTGTTGGGTCTAAATCACTGTAATATCAATATAGTTGCTTAGGCATCACCGAGACTAAAACTAGTATAAATCATCAATGTCTAGTGCTCGGGTTTCACCGAGTCTAGTAATATCTCAAACTTGTGATTACATCTTTATTACCTCATACCTAGTAGACATCATTAGACGACTAGTCTAATATAAGAAATAAAGCATTTAATAGACAGATAAAGAATACAAGCCACGAAAGTCAAACAAGTTGAGCAACAGAAACCAGCTTCCAGGATAAGGACAGGCAAATAATACCATATATAACCATCTATCGATAAGGAAGATCTAGGCATACAAGGGAAGAGAATACCTGAATTCATACTTATCTAATGATAAATTCAAGTAAATAAAGGATACAATTGTATACCAGTAACATCAAATAATGGAAATAGGGAAAAGGGGCAAGTACAACAGGTATAATAATAAAGGAGGCATGAAAAAGAAACCCAACAGGCACAACCTACCCCATAACAGTGAATCAGAATAGGAATAAGTAAAAGAGAATCCCCACAATGGACTATATCATCGAGAGATCAAAAAAGAGAATCCAAACCCTTCAGCATCCTATGTCACTTGAGAGTACAAACAGCAAACAACACTCAAGAAGATAATTTGCATGATGACATAATTCATACTAAATGTAAATATGTATGCTCCTCCTCAGATATCTGTGGGTACAGCTGTATACCTACTACTCCACCATATATACCTTGTGCAGTCACCTACGTATTGGTCCAGATCGGCAAGGTCCATGGTGTAATGACCCTTAAGGTCATTTATGATAAATATGCAGTGTCTTGCATCTTAGAGAATTTTAGTAGTTGCCTCAAATTATTTATGACTTTCTGGGACCAATAGTTTGGATCCCTGGTGACTCGGTCGAGAGATATCTCAAATTTCCTGTTATAGAGCTTTAAACTTCGTACTCGTTGACTTAAGTCAACTTTCCTTCAAGACGAGCTCAGAATTAAATTCTGACAGTTCTGTTAGCTTCTTAAGGCCAAAAAAAGTCAAGATTGACTGTGATTTTGTGTCTTCGGGGTTTCGTTTGCAAATTATGTGAAATTGTGGAAATTATTTAAGTTTAAGCCTAAAAGTGGAGTTTTGTTGGTTTTCGATGTTCGGAGTGTCGGAATGGAATTCTGACACTTCCAGCAGCTCCTTAATGTTGAAATTAGGCTAGGTAAGGTGTTTTTGGAATTTTTGGACTTGTCGTTGTAATTTTGAGGTGTCGTTAGAGAAATGATCCTTTTGGTTTTGGGGGTCATTTTGAGCAAACGACCTCAGAATTCAATTTCGTCGATTTCGTTGGATCCATAATTCCATTTCCAATATGTTTGCATATTTGGTTTGTCAAAATTGGTTTCCGTTTGGTCCCCGAGGAGGCTAGTATGTTTGCTGAAATTTCAGCAGTAAACAGTAAAAAAAAACAGCAACCTGGCAGCCAACAGTTTTATAAAAAAAAACTGACTGCAGCTCATTTCTTTCTTTTCCTTATCTCCTAAAATATCTTCCTTTCTCTCTC
>JBDJHY010215428.1:0-20900 GCA_039654485.1 Withania somnifera | reverse complement strand
ACAACTGAAATTATAACGAGGAAACTAAGCTTCAATGACTCATATTTAACTGAAAACATGCTTAAAAGCTAAATTTCATGATAATAATGAAAATAGTCATAGTCTACTGTAAAACTGGCAATGAATGCAACATGCTTATTTATACTGTAAAACTGAAATCTCAACATGGTGAAAGATTCTCTTAATCAATATAAATAATGTGAGCCTGATGGAGTTCAATGTACTACCCTATACTAAAAAAAAGGTGTCCAATACTTGTCAATATAAGGGACCTGGTGACTGTGGATCCACTAAACTAAATCTAATCATGCTAAGAAATTATATGGTGGAAATGTAACTTTGGGATTGGGGTTATCTTGAAACAGAACCCTCTTAGTACTCCCAAAACTGAGATACAAATGTGCATGTTATACTTGGATGGACTAGCAAATAAATGCTTTATTTAAGCCATTATAGTCATATTAAAATAATCTAAGTCTATGATCAATTGATCCTTAAACAAGATATGCTTAATTAAAGCCTGAAACTAATATTTAATTAAATTTGTGATAAAAACATCAAAACATACTAAGAGGTGCTATACATAGCCTGAAACTGATTCTTTATGCATAATTTTAGCAAATACTTGAAATAATAAATAAGATAAGTAAAATATGATTAAAACTGAAAATGAACTAAATACTATCATGTAGCCATGAGGGAATGCAACCTATAAGTTGAACCAATATGAAAAGAACATATTCTTTCATGAGAAACTAAGCTAAAAACTGAAATCATACTTAAATCCGAAAATAGTATGGATATTATGTTATAACCATGAAAAGTCACGTCAAAGCTTATGAAACAAATCTATGATAATAAAAATATCATATAAATCTACATTTCATCATGGCTAAATTTGGGTAAGAACCCTAGTCATAGAACTCATAGAATCTTATTTTGAAAACTTCTAAATTGGGAATGAGAGCAAATGGAATCTCTCATTAAATATCTACATACCTAGAGGAAGAAAAATCCATAATGGAAGCTTGAATTTGCGTTCTTGGAGATGAATATTATTACATAGTCTGTGGGAGAGTTTTTCTTCTAAATTCACAACTTTGTAAGCATAAAATAGTAGAATGAAGGATTTCTGGGTCTAATCCCTCTTAATTTCATCAGTTGGGAGTTAAACTACGTAGTCTTTGACTTTTTTAAGTTGGAAAATTACACCCGTTGAATTAAAAAACAAATTGGAAAAAGAAAATTTCTGCCGGTAGAACACTTTGCATGGGTAAGTTAACTTCATTTGATTAACCTCGTGTCGCGAGCCCTGGAGTGAGGTCATTCCAATGACCTCTTAAAACACCCATCACAGTGTGTGGTTTTTTTAGTGCATTAAACCTCACATCTCGGGGTCCTTATACAAGCCAAAGTTTTGATTAAACACTTATACATGCACTCCAAATCCTTCTTATACAATATATGGGTCTAAATAATTATTTTAGAAACTCTAAATAACTAGGTAAACCATGAGAAAATGAGTAAGAAAATCCCTTAAGTATTACAACCCTGGGTAGGGCATGGTGCTAAGGACCCCAAGAAACCCTTAACTAACCATGAGTATTTAGCTCCACTACTAAACAGTACAAGATACGTGAACGAAAGCAATGCATAACCAAAGAGGACACGAAGAAAAATCAAAACTACATGAACTAAATAAAGTCGAATAAAATTTTAAAATTGAATACTAAAATACTCCATATGAAGATCCTTTTCCATAAAAGAATGAACTGGATAGAACAGGTCTCCAGCTCATAAAAGAAATCCTGAAAACTAAATAATCTGAAATAAGCGAAAAAATCTAGGGACTACAGGAAAGACATCAAGGACTTCGAATCACGAGGACTCAACACTGTAGATATACTGAGTGGAGATCCAAAAATATCCTCGAGTATGGTATGGATGGCCTGACTTTATATTATGAATGTAGGCAAAAAGTATGCGTTAGTGATATGCCGGCAAGTTAAGGCACTAGAGACGTCGAAAATAAGGTATTTTATGGTTGTTCTTAAGTGATATTTTGTGAGTTTTATGTGTTTTTGTGTATTTGCAGTGATTTTGATATCAGAGAAAAATGGGATCAAATGACTGAGTTTTTGGGAAAAGTATGGAGAAATGGAAAGCAGTACGATCAGTACCAAGCTAGGATAGACCGTCCCTGTGATCAGGCCAAGGAATTTGAAGCAAGCCTGGGTTATTGAAGAACAAAACTTATTAAGTGTGCTAACATGGAGGGTGGCATGAATCATGCCAAGATAAGACAGTACGTACAAATGATGGTCCTGCAGATGCTTATTGAGTGAAAGTCTGAAATTGCTTAAGTATGCCAGGATGGATGTGGGAACAGACCGTCCCAACTCAAGATAGTCCGTGTTGATGTTTATCTGCAAAGTCATGCAGTACTAAAGGATTTTTTTATTATAAGTATGGAGGTACAAAAGACAGGATGGATAGTACCGGCCTAGGTCGGTTCATCCCAACCACTTATGCAAAAGTCCTGAAGAAGCAGGAAGAAGAATGCCCAAGTGTTGAAGGATGATCACTAGGAGGGATCATGCGTAGCCAGGATGCTTTGTACCCTGACCTGTCCCACCTGATCTATCCTATTATTCTCTTATACAATCCGGGATTAAATCCCATGCCTATATGTGCTCTATTTTTACTTTTTGGAGAAATTGAGCCACTACACTTTTGGGTTATATGTTTGAGTTTCTTTTGTGAATTAAAACATCTATTGAGAGTTTACGTTATTATTTTGTAAATCAAATCTTATTCCGTCATTTTCATCATTCCAATTCACTACTCATCATTTATAACTGTTATTATCATGAATTCTCTATGGATTAATTGTGATAATAACCAAACTATGAATAGTTAAACAACACAACTAGGCTTGTAGGAACCATGAATGAATAAATAAGTAGGTTTGGGTACAAAAAGTGATGCTTGAAGGGTGTCCATGCATGTATTGTACTTTTCTTCATATTGTTACTTTTTTATGAGTATACGTCTTAAAATAACACAAGAATTATTTACTTGCCTTGGCGGTATAGATTAGAAAAAGACAACACTACAACGGAGATTTCGTATAATTAACCTGAGCCTTGGCAGACATGGTTATATCTTAGATCAATAATCGAGGGTTAGTCTGGAACACACTATAAGACCTGGTAGAGGTTAGTGTAACATCACTTGATTAGGGTCGGGCAGCATTTGGGTGAAAATAAACTGTGGAATTTTCATGCATAGCACTAGGATAGATCACTAGTATTGAAGCCTACGGAGTTATAGGGAACACAATCCTAGTACCTTTATTAATCTAGTTCACAACTTAAGATATTTACTCTCTTGCGATTGTTTAAAGGTAATTCTTAGAATTAAAACCCCAAATTTACTTTCTGTAATAATTTACTTCATAAATACATACTACAACAAGACAATGTTCTAGTAGATGGTATTTCAATGTATGCCCTGTAGGATCGACCCCAACCCTCAGTTGGGTTCTATATTTGATAATAATCGTGTTACGCTTCTAAATTGAGGTGTAGTATTGGACGACATAAAATTTTGTTGTTGTTTTCGGGGAATACGGCATGAAGTAGTCAATTGGTAAATGTTTTTTGTTATAGTAGTTTCTCAAATTTTACTTTTCTTTATTATTTTGTATTTTAACAGGATAACAGGTAGTTCATACCCTCTACCTGAAGTTTGGGTGATCCATTGTTACCTCTTGATCAAAAAATCAACTGTACTTTCAAACATATGGCTCAAAAAGATGAAGAAGTTGTTGCTTCTACTGGAAAAAACAACAACATAAGAGGATGCTAAACTTGCTGCTGAGCAAGAACGACAAGCTCAATCAAACCTGAACCCCCAAAATAATGTTGATGAGGATTATAATGATAGATTCGGGGGAACTGGAGACATTATGCTCCCACCACTAGGTATAGGTGCTAATTTCAGCATAACCAGTATTATAATCCAACTATTGAACAAAGGGATTGTTTAAGGGGACAATTGGGGAGGATCCAAACCTATGTTTTGACTAATTTTTAGGGAATTTATCAGTCATTCAAAATTCTTGAGGTTAGTCAAAACATAATTCGATAAAGGATGTTTCCCCTTTTACTATCAGATAAGGCATTCATATGGTTAGACGAGCTCCCAGAAGGCTCAATCACTATATGAGTTGAATTATAAGGAACATTCCTGGAATGATTCTTCCACTGTCTAAGATGTTGGCACTCAGTGATAAGATCAGCAATTTTAGGTAGAACCTAGGAGAGGCACTTTATGAAGCATGGATGCGGTTTAAAAAAAAGATGAAGCAGTGCCCTAACCACAGGCTTCAAGATTACTATCTTAAGGAGACATTTTATAGGGAACTGAGTTCAGTTACCAATCTGGTGGGTAACTCTATGAAGGTGGTTCATTTATGAATCATAATTTTTATTATATCATTGAGAGGCTAGAAAAGTCATAAAAACAAATAGGGCTTGGAATACTTTGGAGTTATATGTGGGAGATAGTATAAATGCAGTTTTAATATAAGTCGAGCAGCGAAAAAGAGAGGATGAAAGAAATCTAGAGATGGCATATATACAAACACAGATTGACTTAGTAGTAAAGACAATGTTGGGTAATGTTAACCCTGTGGTGCCAAATGGTAGAGCTCATACTCATGATGATGCTTATTATACTGATAATGAAAAGGAGGAAAAGTATGTGAATCAAGTGGGGGTTTACCGTAAAACTGGTTACTAAGGTTGGAACTTTCATAACAGAGATGATTAGCGAAGGAAAAATGATTTTCACCGGACGCTTATAAAAAAGATGATGATTGAGGAGAGGGGGGAATGTATGTGCTTCCAAAGGGTAGAAATAGAGAGGTTGGTAATTCTTCCCATATAAAAGATATGATGGAATAGCTTTTGAAGAAGTTTGAATCCTATGATAGAGGAATAAATAAGATCAAAAAGAAACTTTGCCAATATGATGCAGCTCGTAGATTCAATCTCTACGGCCATCAAGAACTTGGAGACCCAATTTGTCCAAATTTCTGCCACCCTAAATCAAAGACAGAGAGGAACATTTCCCAGTGACACTGTTTCCAATTCGAGTTATGATGGCCATGTCTTAGCCATCACTAAAATCTTTGGCAAAGTGGTCGCAGATCTACCTAAGACAGTTATTATTGATGTCCATAATAATGTTATTAGCCTAGAAGGTGAAGATAATAAATGTGAGATTGTGCTAACAAAGAAAGCAGTTGGGAGAAGAGTGAAATAGGAGAAAAGCTTCCTGTCGATCATGGGGAAGCAGAGAAAAAGAGGGAAGAAAAAAAAGGCTAAAAAGCCAATCATGCCTAGGCTAGGCCTCCTCCTCCCTTTCCATAGCACCTTAACAAGAAAGTGGAAGATGGAAATTCAACAAATTATTAATTGTATTAAAGAAGTTATCAATTAACGTTCCTTTGGTGGAGGCATTAGAGAGGATTTCTGGTTATGCAAAGTCCATCAAGGACTTGAGTACCAAGAAGTGGACTGTGAAATTCAAACTCGAGGATGAGTTTCACTATTGTGGTACTATTTATTTGTGTTCGTTGGTCCAAAAGAAAGTATACCCCGATGCCTTCACTATGTGCACCATTATAGTATTCCGATTTGATAAGGCATTGTGTTATCTTGGAGCCAACATCAATTTGATGCCACTTGAAGTATCTAACAGGCTGGTCTTGGATCCCCCAAACCCATATCTATATGGTTACTCATGGCAGATCGAACTGTCAAGAAGCCTATCAAGATTTTATATGATGTCCTTTTGAAGGTTGAATCCTTCATATTTCTGGTTGACTTAATTATTCTGGATTGCAAAGTCAATTTTTAGGTGCCCATTGTACTTGGGTGACCATTCCTTGCTACTAGGAAAGCACTAGAAGATATGGAGCAAGTGAACTTAAATTTAGGTTGAATGATCAAAAGGTTACTTTTAATATGTTAAAAATATGGAGCAGCCTAGTAAGCTGAGGGTTGTGTCGGTGATTGATACCATTGATGAGTCATAGATTATTGAAGTTGCTCCTTCGAAGGAGATTTCATGATTGAGACTCTAGCTGCGGTAATGACAAACCTGGAGCCAGTTTTATTTGCTAACTTTAGTGAAGTGAAGAAATCATTAAACGGCCTAGGGTCGTTCTATTTACTCCAAAGAAAGGGGAATTATGGTTATCCCTAATAAGAAGAACGAATTAATTCCGATGAGACCTAGTGACTGGATGGAGGGTCTATATGGACTATATAAAATTAAACTTGTGCACCCAGAAATATCATTTCCTACTACCATTCATGGATCAAATATTGGATAGATTGGTTGGGAGGGGCTGGTACTACTCTTTGGAGTGATATTTGGGTTACAATCAGATATCTATTTCGCTTGAGGATTAGGAGAAGACCACCTTCACCTATCCCTAGGCACTTGCTTTTCGGAGAATTTCATTCAGTTTGTGCAATGCTCTGGCCATATTCCAGGTTGTATGATGCATATATCCAGAGATATGGTTCTATAGTAGGGGACTCCTTTGATGATTATCTAGATAATCTGGCAAGATGCTGGGAGATGTGAGCAAACTAATTTGGTACTAAATTAGGAGAAGTGTCACTTCATGATGCGTGAAGGTATTGTTCTGGGAAACAGTATTTTTCTATAGGGATAGAACTAGACAGACCCAAGATTGAGATTATTTCCAAATTACCTCCTCTAGTTTTAGTGAAGGGTATTCACATAATTTTTGGACATATGGGATTTTATCGGAGATTTATCAAGGATTTCTCCAAAATTGCATATCCAATGTGCATTCTCTTAGAGAAGGAGGTAAAATTTATTTTTGATGAAGCACGCATTAAGGAATTTGAATTCCTTAAACAAAAGATGGTTACGGCTCCTGTAATTGTGGCACCTGACTAGTCACTTCCCTTTAAAGTGATGTGTGACACTAGCGGAGTGATTCTAGGTACTTTTCTAGGCTAAAAGTTTTAGAATATATTTCATCCTATATATTTTGCTATCAAGTTAATGAATCCTGCACTGAGGAATAACACTATGATGGAGCAAGAGTTACCATCTATTATGTATACATTTGATAAGTATCAGGATTCCTTGTTGAATATAAAAGTCATTATACACACAGACCACTCAGTACTGAATAATTTGATGGAAAAGAAGTACACCAATCTATGGCTAATTCGATGGATTTTTCTACTTCAAGAGTTTGATTTTGAAGTGATAGACTGAAAGGGAGCAGACAATCAGGTGGCAGACCACCTATCGATGCCGGAGGGTGCACACATTGAGTCTGACAAGATGGATACTAATGATGACTTTTAAGATAAGCAGATTTTGGCTTTATCACAGGATTTAACGCTATGCTATTTATATTTTACAAACTTCATTGTTTATGATATTACTCATCAGACATGAATTTTTCTAGGATGATCCCTATTTATTTAGGGTTATACTGATGGACTAGTTCATAGATGTGTCATAAAAATAGAGATGGTGAGTATTCAGGAGGCCTGTCATCGGTCCCCCATTAGGGATCACCATGGTGGCATTCGGACTGCCCTTAAACTTCTTTAGTATGGGTATTATTGGCCCATAATTAATCAAGATTATCACAGTTATGTTAGGTCATGTGATCATTTTCAAAGGAAAGAAGGCATGACTACCTCTAACTCCAATTATGGAAGTATAGATGTTTGATATCTGAGGTATCAGTTGATTAGATTTCAAAGTGGTTATAGGTTGTGGATCTACCCCTATAATGATGTAAAGAGTTTTATCATATTACTGAAGAAGAACATATTTTCTATATTTTGTATGTTCAGGGCTTTGATCACCACGTTTGGGGTTATACACAGAGTGGCCATTTCATATCATCCTCATACGAGTGGATAGGTGGAGGTCTATAACCATGAGATCAAGCCTATTTTGGAGAAGACCGCCAATGCTACAAGGAAGACTGGTCTCGCAATTTTAGTGATGCTCTTTCGGCATATCTCACTACCTATAAAACACTTGTAGGTATTTCTCTGTACCAACTGGTGTATGGAAAAGCTTGTCACTTTCCAATTGAGCTCGACCACAAGGCTCTGTGGGCTTTGAAGAGAATGAACCTGGATTTAAAAGAGGCTGCCAAGCTAAGACTTGATCATCTTAATGTACTTGATGAATTTAGACCGAAGGCCTATGATAGCGCAACTTTATACAAGGAGCGAATGAAGATTTACCATGACAAGAAAATTTAGAAGAGATTTTTAGCCCGAGTGATAGGGTTTTGTTATTCAATTTAAGACTCCACTTATTTCCGGTAAGTTGAAGTCTAGGTGGTCAGGCCCCTTCACCGTGGCACATGTGTTCCCTCATGGTGCGGTTAAACTTGAATCTAATGATGGACATTGATTCAAAGTAACTGGGAAAAAGATTGAAGCTATATTTGGGAGCCCTAGAAGAAGTTAAGATTGTGGAGGAGCTCGTACTTGAGGAAGACAAAGTACTCAAATTATGTGCATCGTGCTGTAATATTAAATTAGGCGTTACTTGGGAGTAAATCCAATATTTGTAATTTAATAGTTAGGATTTTTTATTTAATAAGGTCATTTATTTGCTCGTGGATGTAAGGATAAGTTGAAAAGTAAAGGAAAATGGGGAAAATTTATGTTGAAAAAATTTCAGTCTTCAGGGACAAACGACCAAATAAACGAATTGTCCCAAACTAGTACAGACCATCCCAATGGTTGTGACCCCAAGTAAGTTATTTTAACTATAGAAAAATTGATAAGTATAGAGGGACGACTAATGAAATAAACCGTCACGTTTACCATGCCCAAGTTTTGGTCAGTGGGTGTGAAAAGCTTGCTAAGTATGGTGGCATGACTCAGAGGTACGATCCGTTCCTTGGCAAAACAGACCTTCCTAACACCTGTCCTAAGTAAGGCGGTCAACTTTTGACCTGACCCACCTCTTTTAACCCGGCTAAACCAAACCCTTTAATAGGGTTCTTAACCCATTGTCCTTTGTTCGAATAGAATATAACCTCCCTCTTAAAGAATTCTACATCATCTCAACTCCCATAATGCATAAAACTCTTCAAATCATGCCAAATCTATTAGAAAAACCATCCAAATACGATCACAAGATATAGAAGCATGTAACCACCTCATAGTTTTAAAGTTTGGAGAAAAATATTTGGGTTTCTACACTAGTCACAAAGCACTCTATCATCTCTGACTCAAATTCATTACTCACGAATAAAAGTAAGAAAAATTTTAGAATTGCATTTTAGACTAATTTTTTTATGAGTTTGAGTTGTTTGATGAAATGTATCTGGATTAGATTGGGTCAGCTGTCAAATTATTTCTTGTTATTGTCTGTTTACTAATGTGGGTATGTAAAAGGAGTGATTCAGTTTTTTTGTACACTGCATTGGGGTGGTTGACAGTTCATTGACTGGTTTTAAGTGATGTCTACTTGTTTTTGTGTTCGAAATTAGATGACATAGTTGGTCTGGGTGCCATGCACCTCTTGCGTCTTTATGCATTATGACTTCATTGTATGTCAAAAATGACATCGTTGTTGTTTTGCACACTATCCAAAATCAACAAAATCATTTTGTTCTCAACCCTGGGTGAAGTCTGAGTGGCCTGGTGATGTCTTATATGTGAGGGTAACAGTCATTGCATTACTTTACATACTGATGATTGCATGTGATTGCATGTTTGAAATTATGGGTTGTGAAACACCGAACCCATCACGTATTGAGATGTACGAGTTGGAATTTCAACCAAACCTGTGTAAACTCAATATGAGATGGAGTTGGTGAATTACAACCCGAACATGCTAACTAAAATTTAAAACCAAGTGAACCTTTTTCTCAAGTATGGGGGAGGGACCATGGGCAGGCCATACCAGTATGGGACGATCTATACCATGGACTGAAGTGTAATACTTGCAAAAAAATTTTGGAACCCATAGTTTGTATGAGCCTTGGTACGACCCATCTCACTATAGGACAGACCGTCATAAGGTCTATACCTCAATGCTTAAGCAAATTCTGAAACAAAACTAAAACAATAAGGGGTTGATACATGAGATGGTTCATACTAAGGCAAGACGGACCTTACCTGTCACGACCCGATTTCTAGGATCATGATGGCACCTACTATACCACTAGTAGA
Source organism: Withania somnifera (assembly GCA_039654485.1). Classification (NCBI taxonomy): domain Eukaryota; kingdom Viridiplantae; phylum Streptophyta; class Magnoliopsida; order Solanales; family Solanaceae; genus Withania; species Withania somnifera. The sequence continues at coordinate 10,626 of JBDJHY010215428.1, read as the reverse complement.
AGAACCAACCCTGTAGTCGAAGCAGAAGCGAAGGACTACTACATCAAAGTGGAAAGTACAAGTATAATAACAATATATGAATAAAAGTGGAAATATAAAGAATCAACAATTCCCAAAACCCGGTATTAGTGTAATACAAAGCCTCAAAGTATAGAACATGGAATCTAATACAAATGTATCTCTGAAAATACATGGAGATAAATATCAATAATAAATAGAAAAAGGAAATACTGGATGTCAAGCTTAACCTAAGTCTCCGAAAAGCAATAGAATTTGCACGAACAGCAGTCTGTGAATCAAGGTCGGGCACCTATACTCGAATCTACACATGGCAAGTGTAGTATGACTACAAGCTACCGAAGCAACCCATACCCAGTAGGCTTCGAGGGCCCCTTAGGCACATAATAATAATAATAAGAAAAGTAAATAATTGAAAACAATAAATAGGGTCACAGAACAAAATGATACATCATGGAAGCTAGCTACTCAGATAGGAACCAAGTAACAAGTAGAACATGTCATTACTAGCTAATCATATAAAAAAGATTTCAGGCAATGAAGAAAGACGTACCCAGAATCCATAAAGTGGTATATGTGAATAATAATACAATAGTCAAGAACCAAGTAAAAGATTGGGATCGAATATGGATGGTATACAAGTAACCTCAAGTAAGATAGGAAATACTGATAAAATGATACAACACACAATAACCCATATAATCAGAACTATCCAATAAGTAGTAATAAAAAACGAAGTTTTGCACTAGCGATAGGCTAGCAGTAAGCTTGGCTACAGCAAAGCGCTTACTAAGCGCGAAGGAAAGGGCCTTCGCCACTTATTCTCATGGCCTGGTCTGGTAAGTACCCTTGCCTAGGGGAAAGGCTATAGTGCAGTAATGATAGTAATATAATAAACATATACACACTGCAAAGTCCCCATAAGGAACGCAGCGTACATAATAACACATTTACCTGTTGGCCTCCCATATACCAGGGGTACACTAAAGAAAACAAGTACAGAAAAGTAAATACACACCATGAAGTAAATAGTCCTTTGTACGTTTCTCCTCCATTACCCGTAGGCCAAACAGGTAGAATCCATGGAAGGCTACCCTAAGTATTCCCGATATATCCCTACTCCATTCTATACCCCCACCCCTCTGCATCTCCGTAGCCTGGAGGCAAGGTCTACGGAGGTGTGCCTACTACGTACAATCTCTAACATCATCATAACCTTACATCCCATACCATAAGTCTCACAGGTACCAAATCTAGCATTCAACGCCTTATATTTATATCAATAGTCTCAGCAAGTTGCAGTATCGACAAGTCATGGCATCACACACCTCAAAAGTGGTAATGTCGGCAGGTTATGGTATCTCATGCCTCAATGTCATATATTACCAAGTCCTCAAGGGAACTGCATCAATAATCCTCCAAACCAGTATATGTGATAGTATTAAAAATTTGTACTCAAGTATTGGCGGCTGTACTCACTGTCGAATAGAGTCGGTCTCAAGTTCCAACATTCATTAGTCAAATGATATTTCCCTGAGCCAGGGTGTAAAGCCTGGACTAAAGCTAGTAGAAATAGTAGTACCGGGTACTCGATACAGCGTCGAGTCTAAAACAGTTAAAACTTCAGTTACTTATATTATTATTAGAGTTTCCTAATTTATTAGTTTATATCATTATCCATCATTATTACAAAAATCAGTGTCTATCCTCCACGGCTCAATAATCATGTAGTGATATTAGCCTAGCCCCAATGCACTCTCAACGGATCCAATGGCCCAACCTCTCAAATAATGTATGCACAGCATATCATCAAGTATATATACATAAAATGACAACCACATATGCCCCGCACAAGTATCACTGGCAATCCTCCTAAGTCGTAGGCACGATATAAATTCGGATGTCAAAATATTTATCAAACGAGGAAATGGATGAAAGAATGGTAAAAGGTTACTATAACAACATAGATACCCAATGCACGAATGCTATTTAGTACAATTATTAAAGCTATATACCCATTTATATCCCCATGGAGCCTACCTGTCGTCTGACGATAAAGCACTGCAAACTTGCAAATAATACTCTGGTTGATATCAAACGAACTCCAATTGCTTTAAAACTTGAGAAAGAGTATTCCATATATCAATATGAGTCCAACGGTATAAATTATATTAAATTTCAGATTGGGCCTAAAACAGGCTTATAGGGCCCGCTTGCTAGAACCATAAACAAACATCATCACGGGGTTCCCAACATTACCAGAAACTCGTGCTCCAAAATTGAGCACAATTCAGGCAAAGTAATACCCTTGAATAGCCTGGAGCAATTAGAGTATTAAAGGGATTTAATGATTCGGTCTTTATGAAAGTATTCATTGAAATTGGAAAATAAAAGATTACTATGAAGTAAAACAACCCTAATGAGCAAGGATTTACCCCCCATAACTTCGGATATAAATGATGAAATCAATAAATCATGACTAGGGCATCAACGGAGGAAAACCCCCAATTTTCATGGAATTAAACTGATGAAATTACTTATCGAAGGTGAGGAAGGAGTATGAGATCTTCAAGGAACTTTTCTACAGAGTTTAGAGAATTTTCCAAGGCAAATTGCACCAAAGTAGAGAGAAAACAAGAGAAAATTTTGATGAAATAATGAACCAAAAACGGGTGGGAAACTGAAAAAATATGCCTCATGTACCGATTTATCGGCCACTTGTGCCGATAAATTAAAACTCTCCTATCACTAGAAAAAATATCAATAAATCGGCATTCCATGAGATGGGACACCTCTGCACTAATCGATTCATTTGTCATTTGATCGATAAATTGGAATTCCTTAGTGATTGGAAACCCTAGGGTTAGGTACCAATTTATCGATACAAATGTCTGGTTTATCGACACCTACCAATTTATTGATAAAATATCCTATTTACCAGGCACTGATAAATCAGTACTCTGACCGATAAATTGGTCTGTGCCTGCACCAGCAAAACAGAAATTTTAAGAAATTTCAACCAGGGGTTCGGAATTGAAACGTCATAATATTTTAAATGTCATAATATTTATTGGCAGAATGAATCTTGATGCTTTAGCTACCATTACCTATTGCTAATTTTACAAAGAGTCATCCATGTGTTGCTCATCCTTGGTTCTTCTTCAAGGATTCCTACTCTATAAATTTTACGTTTTCCTAACCTTTATCTACATCCATTCTCTTTCAATTTTGTTGGTTATTATGAAATTTTCGCATGTCCTAGTCAAAAAGTTCACTCTTTATTTTCTCTGTAGTTCTTGTCTCATTTCTATATTTAACATCCATGGTTCACATTTAAGTATCTTTTTTATCATCTACGGGAGTGAACATCGACATAAGTGAAACAAGAACTCTTGTAAAAGCTCAAGGTGAGAGTGGAGGGTGGACCTTTGAAAGGCTATCTTTCTCTTGGTGACTGTGGTTACTCCCTTCTTTGCTAGGTTCTGCCAACTCCTCCGAGGGTAGGTGGTTGCCTTTGAAGGCATCTCTTGGCATTAGGTTCTCTCCAACCTTTGGTGTGAGAAGTGAAAGTACAAGGTGTAGTGGATCCTCCTCTCATTAAAAAGGATACATTATCATTTTGGGATCTCTCTTCCCTTCATGCGAAGGAACCCTAGCTGGGAAGACCAGAATCATTATTGAGTATGGTCTTCCAATCTTCTTTCCTCCTTTTCTTGATTTCTTTTCCTGTACCTTATCGTCTTCATAAGGTGGTTGTCGTATCAACATTTTCTACCATTAGGAGGAGTGGATGAAGTTGGCTTCAAGGATCCTTGGACTAGAGGGTACTTCGCTCGAGGGATGTAGAGGATCATCGGGGTGTGATCTATAGATCTCCTTTTTGCTTTTGAACTCAAGGAGATCTTTTCTGAAGACGCATCAACCTTTTTCAGATTGAGCATACTCAACTGTCTATTTCTAGGGTTATGCTTCAAAGCCTTGTATGTAATTTTTCCACTCTCGAGGGGCAATAATAAAAAAAATTCTTCTAGCTTCTTTATTAGCGTACTCCAGTAGGCTTCTATTCCTATGAGCATCTTAAATATTTTCTGTTACTATGCCCGATCCTTTAAAACCAGTGCTTGATGATGTGTATCGATGCCTCTAAGCCTTTCTACCCTTACCCGTCTTATTGGCTATACTTGAGATGCCAAACCTTTTGGGGCCAACGGTTACTTCAGGGGCTAAGTTCCCGCCTTGTGTACCCTTTTATGGGGCTTTTAATAGCTTCTGGCATAGATTCGATGAGTTTAGGTGAAGTCCTAGTCCATTATAATTTGAAGAGTTTTATTCTCTCAAGGAGGGATTCTGTGTTTTTCCCTCTTTTTAATATAATTAATCCACGTATCCTCAATGAGTCCCGTGCCTGATCTTCTTCTTGGGTTTCTACCTCAGCTATCTGAGTTTGTCTTGCCTTCAATAAAAAGAAGCAGTATGGCACATCAAACTTTTTGGACAAAATAGTCGAGCATATTAATTACTAGGTACTACCCATTTAATCAGATCGAACACATGGCAGTAATTCGAGGGATCGCCCTTTGCAATCTCGGGAATATCTAAATATAATTTCCTAGTATTAATGCTAGGTCCCAGAGTTGAGGGTTTTTATAGGGAACTTTATTTGCCTATCATGAGACTTCTTTTGGGTCCCACTGGATTTATTGTTCTTGATTCAAGGCTTTTCCACAGTTTTTTTTGTATCCTTGTAGTTGATCCTAGAGCCATCTTCAAATGATCTCTCCTGGGTTATTTGCAAGGATATGGAAATCCTGCAAATCTCAGGGTGAGAAAGGTCACGAATGACGCACCCATTCCCATTCTCGTCATTTTCTTTTCCATGGGAGAAGAGTTACCCCATCCTTGCTTTGATGTCTTAGAACGCAACAGCTGGGTAGCTGTGAGCCAGCTTTAGAGGTTCCTCTTCATGGGTTAAGGTCTACCACTGTACCTTTGGGATTGTTTCGCATGGCCTTTTTTCCTAAGGTTTCCTGTATCAGTGCATTTCTAGCCATATGGAACATACAGGTCTCACCCCTTAGATACTGGTTTCCTCAGACAATCTGCTCTAGTACCATCATTTTCAGGTCAAGTTGAAAGTGTTCGTTCATCTCGAGCTTTCCATGTATATAGGGTTTGCGGCTAGGTAAAGACTTGTGCTCCAGTGATAAGGATAATTCAACCCTCTTCTCGAGTGATAAGAAGGAGAACTAGTGCTACACCAAGAGTAGGGTACCTCGATGTTTTTTCTTAATCGTCTCAGGTTTTTTCACTTTTAAGAAAGCCTTAGTTCTATAAATTTCATTCTTTCAACTCTGTACTTGACTCTAAAATATTTATTTGTGTTTGTACTTTTTTCATTTTTCATTCTTCCTCTCGTTCTAAACCATGCATGATGAGACTTTCACAGGCACCTAAGTAGAAAAAGTTATTTTGAGTTCCTTACGTATGTATAAGAAGAAATTCAATCAATTTCTAAAAACATTCGTTGATCCATAACTTATCGAGGAAAAAAGAAGAAGATGATCCTGAGATATGTTTAGCGTGAATCCTGATTTGCAATTGAGTAGGACAAAACCGTTTCATCTGAATCAACGAATCTGATAGACGAAAGCTTTAAGACTAAGTGATGAAGGGATGGTGAACCTGTATAGGAGTAGATGTCGATTACGGGTTGTTAGAATATAATAGTTTTAATATTTATCTATATTTATATTATATTAAAAGTGTGAAAGTCTTTAGAAAAAAGAATTAATTTTTTTGTTTTCTATTAAAAAAGATTAATAAATAAAATGATCTTTTTATTTTTTATTCCTATAATTATTATTATTTTAAAATAGAGACAAAAAAAAACGTTCAGTAGCCTAATATTAGGATCAACTCACGCCAAAAAGAATAGGAACATTAACTGCAAGTTTAATTCCTTTTTAAACTTTTTGGACGTGCAAAAACCGAAATAAAAAGGTACAATGATAGAGCTTTCTAGGATTTATTTTCTTTTATATTTATATTTATATTTGTACATCCTGTTTGGTTTATGAATCCTTACTTAGCCTTAAAATCTCATATTTATATTCATCAAACTTCTCGCGGCGCTCACGACTTTTGGTCTTAACTTTGTTGTCTACGTCATCTGCCTCAACTTTGTCGATAACTTTGTTTGATTTTCATATGTTCTTTGTCTTAAAATCTTTCTTTTTTGTATTGTTAATTTGAAGATAATATTAATTGGTAAGCTAACTTTGTTATTAATAGAAACATAGTGATTCAATTCACTTTTTATATAGTTTGTGTATTTAATCATGAGTCGAGGTCAACTCTCAGGATCGGGTCTTCAGTTGAGAGTCGGTATCAATGCCGGATCGATATTCGATGTTGAGAGTCGAACTTCGAGTCGGGATTAGGTCCTAACTCAATAGTTGGGATCGAGTAGTGAATAAAGAATTGAGGTGGGGGGTTAGATCCCGTGTCGAGAATCAGGATCGAGTCCTAAGTCAAAAGTAGTGATTGGATTCTATGTCAAGAGTCAGATCTTAAATTGAATCCCAGAATTAGAGTAGGGTCCCTAGTCGGGAGTTGGGTAGGATTTTGGGTCGAAAGTCAAGGTCATATTTGAGATATAGAGTCAGGGTCTAGTCTCAAGTTTAAAATTGAGGTCAGGGATCGTATCCTGACTTAGAAATCAAGGTCATTTGTTTAGGCTAGGTCTAGCTTTGGAAGTCCGTTTTGGGTCTCAAGTCAAGAGTCAATGGTGGATTCCCAAATAGAAATCGATAATATGATCGATTATCGAGTTGAGATCCAAATCTTGAGTCAGGAGTTAAGGTCAGATACTAAGTCAGGAACGGAGGTTGGATTTTGAATACTAAGTCGGGGTTATGTATAATATCAAGAGTAAGAGTCGAGGTTCGATTGTTTAGCCAGGAGTCAGGATCAAATCTTGAGTGGAGAGTCAGATCTCGAATCGAGAGCCTAACTTATTTCTCGAGTTGGGGTTGGGTCTCGATTTAGGGTCAGGTTTCAATTCGGGAGTTAAAGTTAGATTCCAAATCAGGAGTGGGAATGCAAGGTTGGTATTGGTAATTGAATCATAAGTCGAAATGAGGATTAAAAGTCAGGTCTTGGGTCGAGGTCAGATCCTGAGTCCCAAGTCTTAAGATCGAAAGTGAGAGTTGATTACTAAATCAGGGTCGGGATATAGAGGGGTTGTTGGGTGTCAGAATTAGGACTTGAATTTCAGGCTGGAGTCCGGAGTTGAGTCCTATGTCGAGTCGGTAGTCCGGGGTTGGGTCCAGTGTAATTAGCATTTTTTATATAATATACTTTCATGTTCTTGGGATAATATTTCTCTTTACTTACCAAATATTAGAGAATAAGTAAGAAAAATATTCTTTAGGTGTACATATTAAAATTTGATCAATTTAAAAAAGTACACTACAAGATGAATTCAATATCTATTTTCAAGTCGAAGTTCTATTTTTTTGAATTTTAATTATCTGTTGTGTATCCTTTGAAATAGTGTATTGGTCAAGAAAGCTACAATGTAAAGAGATTAGGGAAAAATTGAAGATCGGTGGCAAGCATTGATTTGGGTAAAGTTTACGGCGTATAGAGGGCAAAAGGAAAAGTCGAAGATATTAATTTTCCTCAAAAAACAGAACGGATCATGGTCTTTCTGAAATTTTGTGCCCTTGTGCTGATATAATTTGGCTTATCAGTTCAAATTGGCATAGGAGTTTAAAGTAACTCAGATATTTTTAAAATTTGTAATATTATGTGGCTATATAATTCTAGAGAACGTAATATGATATTCATGATATTATAAATAATATTTTTTTAATAAATATTGATTACATTTTTTTATATTATTTATACGAGTAACCTTTGTTAAAAATAAAATCAGATGTTTATAATTGGATGTTTTCAATGATATAGACATGTGTTATTCTTTTCTAAAATTACTAATAATAAGAAAAAAGATCACATAAAGAGAAATAGAAATAGTACTATCCATGATGAGTAGTTAAGTTATGCTTACAAGCTCATTCACCTCATAGATTAAAATCTTGAAGTTATCTACGTCAAAGATGCCTTACAGTTTATGCATATTGATTCTTTTCAATTTCTCATTTTGTGTTGGGCATCTACTTTATTATTCGATTAATATCGACTCATGGCAAAAAAATTAATATCGATTCATGGCAAAAAATTTCACTCTGAGAGATAAAGCTTCATATATTTATCAAAAGCGACATCATGTTCAGAATATGAAATATAAAATATATAACTAAAAATAAGCAAGTACTTATCAGGATAGTCCATAATGGTAATATATTGACGTGGGAATCTCTTGATAAGAAGTTAACTTGGGGGATAATAAAGCTGACGACAGTAACTTGCATCAGAGGGAAGTTAAAGATTCAAGCCAAGATATTTCCACCTAAGATAGTCTAAGGAAAAAAAAAAGAGGTAAAAAGGGAATGGATTTCAGTTCCTTCCAATCAACAAGTATAGATCAAAAGAAGAATCTTGAAAAGGCACACACATTACATACTCTTGAAGCACTCCAATATACTACCCTTACTAGTTACTACACATAAAGAAACAAACAAGTGGTGACTAAAGGTGCAGAGGGGGTTTTCCAGCCATGGAAAAAATGGTGGTGGAAGCTCTCCTCTTTGGTGATAGACAAGCACAGCTCCTTGCTGCAAGACAACTTGCTCAATTTCCCAGTAAGCAAAGGCACAACATAGCTGATAAAGGCATTGTTCCTTCATTGATTTTGATGCTGAATACTAATGATTATGAAGCCATTGAAGCTGCACTCTTTGCTCTGCTTAGTATAGCATTTTGCAGTGAAAGGTAAGCGGGCATACTCCATTCAGGGGTATGACAGAAGTCATTTTCAAGAGAGAATATTTTTTATTCGCCAATCAAACAGCAGTAAATATTTTCTAGAAAAATGACTTTCGTCATACCAAACATATAAAAAAAATTGTTCTCAACTTTTTACGAATAGGAGTGTATCGATACCTGTTTAATTTTCACTGAATTATGAAAATCTTGTCAACTGTTGCAGGAACAAGATATCCGTAGCAAAACAGGGGCTATAACAGTGTTATTAGATGTGCTTCAATAAGAAAACGATTAGTTAGTAGAGCTAGGAGTGGCATTTCTCTTGACCCTCTCTTCTTGTGGTTCAAACAAGTTGGAAATTGCTTCATCTGGGGCTATCCCACTTCTACTGGAATTGTTAAATTCACATTCCTACAAGAGCACGAGCTTGCAGGCTAATTTGGACATTTTGTCAACACTTCACAATCTTTCAACCTGCAATCAGCTAATCCCTTCCATTGTTTCATATGGTGGGGTAGCTACCTTGCTTGGACTAATCAACCTCGCCCCAGAGTTCGTGATGGAAAAGGCCATGGCGTTGCTAGAGAATCTTGTTTCTTCATCAAGAATTGCACTAGAGCAAGCTGCAGGAAGAACAGGAGCAATCCAGTGTTTGGTGGAGGCCATGGAGGAAGGTTAATTGCTTGACCATCTCATCCAAATGTTTAAAGATAGTACACTTTTAATTACTTAATTCTATGACTCAACCTGCTGCCTCAGGTGCAAGTTTGACTCTCTTTCATTGGCTAACCACGTGAAAATATTTTTTGATTTTCCAAGTGGCACTATGATTTGAACCTACAACCTCTTACCATGTAAAACTTTGTGACCATATCAACTAAAAGCTTAAGTTGTTAGAGGGTGCAAAATGTTAATTCCTTAATTGTATTATGTCTCAACAGGTTCTAGACTATGTAAAGAACAAGCAGTGGCAATTCTTCTACTAATAAGCGATAGCTGCAGAGACAGATACAGAGGGGTGATCTTGAAGGAAAGGAGCAATGGCAGCACTGCTTCAGTTGAGTGTGGATGGGACAAAAAGAGTCAGAGACAATGCTAAAAGTCTGGTTTTGCTCCTAAGAGACTGTTCAAATTGTGGCCAAACGACTAAACAGCCAAAGAATATTATGCTATTGGAACAGATTATGAGACAGATTGAGCAAGGACTTAGAGCCAGAAGGGATGTCAGTAGCTCTCTTGGAGGATAGGTGTATCCTTCCCCACACATTGCTAGAACTTTAGTTCACCGGGCTACCCTTTTTAGATGTTCATGTTAAAATAGAAAGAAGCCTAGAGCCTTTTTATTAGAATGAATCTATAACCAAATACACAAGAGTAGTTTATATAGTTAGGTTACAATATAAAAATAGAAAGACAAAAATAACCCTAAAACCTAATATATGCTAATATCCCATCTCAAACTCAGGATGCTACAACAATAATCATTGAGAGTTTGTCAGACAAGAAATGGAAGCGTGAAGTCAAGTGTGCTTTCGTAAACATATCAGCAATCTGTAAGGAAGAAGGAACAAAGGGCAATGTGATGGTGCCCATCTGTAGGTGGTGGCGAGTGACATGAAAATCAATCTCGATATGCTTGGTTCGCTCATGAAATACTGTATTACGAGCAATCTAAATAGAACTCTGATTATCATAATGTAGCGAAGTATGGTGACA
>JBDJHY010215390.1:0-11317 GCA_039654485.1 Withania somnifera | reverse complement strand
TGCTGTAACCCAGGTTTTCTCCTCCTAGTTATACAATAATGAATCCCAAAACTAGAAGAAGAATCAATAACAAAGTAGTCAACAAAGGTTCGTTTCTCTTATAACTTGCTTTCTTGCTCTCCAAGTCGTGCAATCTTTGTATAGTCTTGTATGTCATTTCTGAGTTTGAAGAAGTGCCTTTTAAAAGCCTCAAATTTCTTCTATGATTGTCAGATTAAGTTACCGCCATTAGGGACGGCGGTCCACCGTTGTCACTAGCTGGTCGCTGTCATCGATAGTGGCTTCAAGTTCATCACCAGGGAGGACAACAATACTACTTCTAGAGACGGAAATGATCACGGTTAAGGAAGGCGGTTCACCGTCTTAGCCAGTAATCTCAAATCAGCTCCCTGCATACATGGTGGTATTATGATGAGATTGCAGTCCATCATTCACAACGGCGGTTCCTTTTCAACTGCAATGAAGACACTTCATTCTTTTAATTCATCATTTTAGCTTCCGTTTGCTTGGTTCTTCTAATATCCATGAATTCACCTGAAATACTCACCAAACTAACGTCAGAAATTGACATAATGATGAAGAAAAGAAGCAATTTAATTATGCATTTAGATGTAATGAGTGGTGTTTATGCCACTCATATGACTTGGGGTGAGTTTCTTAAGGTTTTTATGGAGAAGTTTGCCTCAGGGAGTGTTCAATAGGATCTTAGGACTCATGTTGTTGATTTGCGGTAGGGGACAATGTCAGACCTAGAGTAAAAGGCTCAGTTTGCCTAGCTATTAAGATATGGATCCTCTATGATGCCTACTGAGATGAGAGGACTCATCATATTGTAGATAGATTGAGTGTGGAGCTACAGATAAATGTTGAGTCTTTATTGGCTCAGGTTGATCCACTAATAGTAGTGATAAACCATTCACATAATATAGAGAGGCACCATCGCTTGTTAGAGGGACATAGTGATAAGAGGTAGTGCCATCAGAGCGAGTTTAGTGGTTCTCAGTTCCAGGGTTGTTGGTATCATAGATGCGGACCATAGAAGCCACAGCAACAGCCTAATAGGCCTATTCAGGCCCTCTTACCCTCTGTTAAGACTGTTTTGAGTAGTTAGCCCATCAAGGGCACATCTATAGAGTCTCGAGACCGAGGCAGTCAGAGAGGTACAACTTGTGATTTAGGTAGAAGAAGACCCCAGTGTTGTTTTGAGTATGGTAGCTTAGACCACATAGTCAGAGATTGCCTGTAGTGACCGCCTATCTATCCAATATTTCAAACTATAGAGTCCTCATGATTAGTTCCACCACCAGTTAGAGGCGGTCACACATCACTATAAAGAGGCTGTGGTAGGGTCCAAGGGGACAGAGGAGGGAAGCATAGGGTATTCAGTTGTGCGTTGCACACCGTTAGCTATATGTAGATTGTGAGATTTTTACCGATCATCATAGCCTATAGTACATACTGAATCAGAAGGACATGAATTTGTACAGAGATGACAGGTCAATCTCCTTAAGGATTATGATATCAGCATTCTTTATTATCCAGGCAGAGCTAATGTTGTAGTAAATGCCCTGAGTCCGAGGGTAGCTACTATGGGTAGCTTGACAACTTTGTCTGTGTCAGAGAAGCCATTAGCTTTAGACATTAAGTCTTTGACTAACCGACTAGTTAGATTAGATATTTTAGGTAGAGTTCGTGCACATGTTGAGGATAGACCCACCTTGTTTGATCAGATCAGACAACTTCAGTATAAGGACCGTGCCCTGATTTATATTCAAGAGTTGGCATTGAAAGGTAAGTTCAGTGGTGCTTCTATAGACTCTGATGGTGTGTTGTGTATGGCTAGTTGCATCTATGTTCCCAAAGTTGGAGATTTGATTCAGGCTATTCTTCATGAGGCCAATTATACCAGGTATTTTATACATCCGGGCATAGCGAAGATGTGTAGAGATTTGAGAAAACATTATTGGTGGCGCAGTTTGAGATATAGTGTCACAGGTAAAGTTCAAGCACCATAGGCCAGGTGGTGAGCTTTAGAGACTTACTATTCCCTAGTGGAAGTGGGATATGATCACTATGGATTTCATATCTAGGGTTCCCTATACTTCCAGAGGCCATAATTGTATTTTGTTTATTATAGATCGGCTGACTAAGTCTGCCCACTTTCTACCGACTACTTCAGCATGGGATGCGAAGCAACATGCATTAGTGTATGTTAAAGAAGTTCTTTGTCTTGATGGAGTTCCAGTGAGTATTATTTCTGATGGGGGCACTCAATTCACATCTCATTGCTGGAGGACGATACAACGAGAAAAGAGTACCAAGGTGGCTTTGAGTACTCCCTTCCATCCTCAGATGGATGGATAGTCAGAGTGGACTATATAGGTACTACAGAATATGCTTCATGCTTGTGTGTTTGTTTTTAGTGGCAGTTTGGATAAACAACTTCCTTTGGCTTTGTTTTCACATAATAATAGCTACTACTCCAGCATCTATATAGAACCATTTGAGGCTCGTTATGGTAAACAATGTCGTTCACTGATTGGTTCGTACCGCAGTGTTGAGATCTTGCCTCAGTCTAGTTATTTGATTTGTGATACTGTAGAAAAAGTCTAGATTATTCAGGATAGGTTACGGTCAACTCAGAGTCAACAGAAGAGTTACGTAAATTGCAGGTGTCGACCACCAGAGTTTGGTGTTGGGGATATGGTCTTTTTGAGAGTTTTTCCCATGAAGGGGATCATGAGATTCGTATGAAGGGGCAAGTTTAGCCCTTGGTCTGTTGGGACTTATGAGATCATGGAGCGGATCGGTGAGGTTGCTTACAGATTGGCTTTACCTCATGAGTTGTTAGTAGTACATCAAGTGTTTCATGTTCCGATGCTCCATCGTTATGTACCCAGATCCCTCTCATGTACTTTATTTAGAGTCAGTTTGAATAGATGACCCGTTGTCCTATGTTGAGTAGCCTGAGGCTATTACTGATAGAGATGTGAGGCAGATCAGATCCAAAGATATCCCAGCTTATGAAACCACTATAGCCCCTAAGGCTATATCTACTAGTGTTAAAGGTGTCACAATGCTCATGGAAGCTAACCAAGAGCATAGTACAACCTTTGTTCCTAGACTCCGTAAATGGAATGACATCCTTACTGATGAAGAATGGAAATTCGATTCTAGCACTCACCCCTTACCAATTCAGCCTGAAAGGTCTAGTATAGATTGAGTTATTCAATTTCCTGATGGATCTATCAACCTCAAGTTTCTTAGATCCAGTAACCTTAATACTCAGGGCTCTTCAAACAGAAGAATGTCTTCAGCCAGACTTTCTTCTTCGAACCCCCGGGAAGATGATGGGGTGATAAAAATTAAAAGTCACAATAGTAACTTAGGACGTTCCTCCTCCGGTAATAAAGCATATGAGGAAGGAACTATGAAGTACTCAAAATATATACCATTGCTACCTCGTATATCCATCCCCTAGGATTTTTATCATGCCCTAATCATAGAGACCTAGGTCGGTGGGCTTGCAAAGGGGCTCGAACTTGCATGAAAACACTCATAAAAAACCATCTAGGGCATAATAATCAAGGTAGAGATGCCAAAAGCTTGGGCTCACCTTGTATATCATATCTTAGTAGAAAACCCAAATCCAGCCACATAGGAGTATCCAAAAACATGATAGAAAACCCAATATCACCGTTTAGGCATCTATAAAAACACAGTGATAGTCTATGAAAGTAGAGTCAGATCAGATGAGAAAATAGCTCCATACTTCCCTACAGCCGTGGAGGATATACATATAGTAGATGCAAAGTTATTTTAGTGAAAAAACCTATGAAACCAAGTTATAGTATAAATATCTGACTCAAAATCTCAACCAGCTGGCCACAACCCAATAACCATGCATGCTTGTCAAATACAACAAAACCACAATCTAGATTGGCTCTAAGACACCAACTATGATCTAGTGAATATCTACTAAGATCTAATTACTAGTGTTTTCCCCTCCCTATAACTATATTCCAGAGACAAAGTCAGACACGCAGTTAGAGCTACATAGCCCCAGGGTAAATAACCAATCTACAAAGCCAACAAAGTAAGCCATGGACCGTAGTGATAGCCATGATGGGGCTCCAACTAGTAATCCAAGCTCCGAGTTGGCACTTTATAGTAAATACACAATGCTAACCCAGTCTAAGGAGAATAGATCGTAGCTTACCTGTAGTCAGAAAAAATCTTAAGAATCATGATGGAATAAAATGAGAGTCACGAACAAGCTCGATACCATACGAAACTAATAAAAATGTAATACACGAGGCAAGAGGAGTACAATAAGACCAATATCTCTATATAAATAGTTGGGTGAATATCCAAACTAAAAAGGGGTCCGTGAACCCTGCTACTTAGAAAAATAGGATACTTATACCCACACATAGAGCACATCTCATATACAATATGGTACAAAATCAGGCTCAATCCGATAGAATATAATGAAGAAACAAGCACAGAAAGTATTTATAACATGAAAAGTTTTGTATCGAAAGAGAAAACAAATATTTAATCTGGTAGAAACAATCGTAAAATCACCAAATCAAGTTCCGACATATCAAAATCATCAAATAAAGACTCAATTCATCTTAAAACAACTCCTAACTATGAAAAAACTTGAAGAAAAATAGAGAAATGAGCAAGAAAGGTAGAGATGGGCCTTTATATAAAAGGCCACTGAATGGACTATCATCGGCACTGACCGATTTATCGGTCGAATAGCCAATTTATATTTCACCTGTTTATCATCTACTTGGCCGATTTATCAGTCACTACGGCCATTGTAAGAAAAATTTCTAATTTTCATCGAAAGGGAATGGAATGGAAATGAAGTTTGATTTCAATAAACCATATATGCAAATTACAGGGATATGATATTCCAGACTCAATAAAACTAACAAAACATTAATTTAAGTTTGTTTAAGCTATGAAAGGTCTAGATTAATAATGAATAATAAGGAACTAAGTAACCTTAGGCCACTAAAACCTCCAAAATGAGTCCAGTCACCCCGGGAAACATACCAAGCTATTGAGCTGCCCGACAAACAGACTATTGGTCCTAGTAAGTCACAAATGGCCTGGGTTAGCTACAGGAACACTCTAATCATAGAGAAATTGTGGAAATATGAAAATGACCCTGAGGTTCATTACAATCTACCTTTGACTCAGAATATATAATCAATGTTATAAATAAAGCTATTATCAATTTAACTTTACCAGGCATTAGTTGAAAATTATATACCACTAAATGTAACTAGCAAACAGAGTTAGAGATAATCAACCAAACTTACATGTTTATGATACAAATAATACAAAAAAAAACCAAATAATAACCTAACCGGCTTCAGAAGCAGAAGGTACAAACAACAAGAAAGACCACCTACCCAAGCCTCTATAAGCCCATCAGGTGCAAAAGTAGTCTATGTACCCTTATCAGCCTCCTTAACTAGATCCTAGTGATCATCTGAATTGAATTGTATGAATTTTTATCTAAGAAAACAAGGCTCCTATATATACATTTGTATCTAAGAACACAGGGCTCTTGTAACTGTATCTGAGAACATATAGCTATTGTAACTATATTTGAGCATATAAAGATCCTGGACCCTACAATGTCAGTGTTTGTTGAGGAAAAAAAAAGCTCATAGGTGACATCAAGATGATAAAAATATCACAAAAATATCATAAGAAATGGTAATATAATTATAATATGCTTCCCTGGGCAACTAGTCAAGGATGCTACTGAAAGACACTAAATTATGTTATGGTAGCCAACTATGTAGTTTCCACGACCCAAAAATTAGGAAGTGGTGGCGTCTATACCTCACCTATAGACAAGCCTAATCATGGCCTAGAGTGATCGATAGTGGGCTAGTACTTGGAACCCAAAAGAAAATAGAAGAAAAGATAACTCAATAAACCGAACAGAATCACATTTCCCAAGACCTGGTGCCATGATCACTATACATATACAACCAGAATAGAATACAGTCTACATGACCAAAAGATATACACCAAAGCTATCCTAAGTCTAAAATGGAACAACTCAAACATAGAGGAAGACCAGGAGCAACAAGGACACCTGGTGGTCACCGTATCTTCTGAACAACACAACTCTATCTGGCTAGATTGTGACCTACTTAGTATTGGAAATAGGTCTTAAAAAGTATCTAAAATATCAAATTTAGATCATACCCACGCTGCTAACTCGTGCTCGGATCTGTACCAAAAAGATGCAGAAGTATAGCGTGAGTACCCAAAGCAACGGTACCCAATAGGCATAGGACGACTAAGTAGCAATAAGCATAAGAAAGGTAAAAACTTATCAACAAAAATTAGTGCAAAAATAGACTAACATAATCAACTCATAGATAGTCAAACAACATGTCACTTACCTAGATCCTTAGTGAAACCTAACCATATGAAGCTACGCACAAACAATACCAGGTAAATCTCAAAAGTAAATTAAACGGCCAAAATAACCAAAAAGTACTGCTAAATGGGTGATAAAGGATACCTAATACCGATACACTGTCTCTCTCGGTGGCCTATGGCACTGCAGAACCATATATATATATATGAACTAGGCCCCACCAGGACGTGTAAACATACATAAAAATCCTTTATCTGTATACTTACCCATCCCTCCCCCCAAATACTCCTCCACCCAATCTACACAACACTAGGGGTATAGTCTTAGCGACTTAGGTTGTAGAGTCTGTGGAGGTAACCAATCTTACGTACAATCTTTCACAAATGCCAATTAAAGGCATAATAATTAGGAAGGAATACCAAATTGCATCCCAAGCCCATAAATATGCATAGAAGGAGAAACAGGTCAAGTCTAGTTTCTCCTATTCAACCTATAGCCTGGATCTATCAAGTATCACACAAAACCATAAGAAGATAATAATCATAATATAACTACTACAACAACATATACACATCTAGTGTAGATAAGCAACCTACCTAGGATCTACCTCTAGGTCACAAAACAACAAATCAGGGAGATGGCTAGTAAGCCCTAACCACTAGTATAATCCCCTCCTGAACCTCACTACGATCCATAGTCAGCGTAAAATATGCAGGTGGGGTTTACGTAGTCCCAAGGTCAAGTACCGAGCGATAAGTCCAGCAAGAACAACTATATGCCAAAGTGTAACAATAATGGGGCTCCAGACTAGTATCCCATCCCCAAGCTGCAATTTACCAATATACATGATATATCAATACATAGTCAATAAAACAATAGACCTAGTCTACCTAGCAACCGAAGAACAATTCTGAAAGCCTGCCCAACAAGTCAAAATTTTTGTATGAATTCCGACTATGGGTGAGACTGTCAAAAATATGATCAGTGAGTCAAGACAAGTAAAACATGATCCATATCTCTATATATATTATAGGGCCAAAGCCTTGATGAAAAACCGGTTCCAAAACCCTTACAACTTAAAATCGAAAATAATTATATGAACACGATGTAAAATTAGGCCTCAATTCTATGAATGTAATTAAAGATATAAGCCATAAAATATTTATTCACTATAGAAAATATTGAAACTATAGAAAAAACGAGGGATTACCAGTGAGAAACACTCGTGGAACCAAGATACCGAGCTTTCACAGAGTAAAACCACCAAAAATACTCTCAAATATATGATTAAAGGTTGCTGGTTTGAGAGAAAACTGAGCAACAAAGTTCTCTGCTTTTCTTTTTCTTTTCAGAATAAAAGGCACAATACTTAAACATTTAACATATAGTTTTAGGGTATGTACTACACATTTAAATATACATAAAGTAAGGGAAGGGGGCAAGTGGCACATTTTCTTAGGAGGATCTTTACTCCCCCTATTTTTGAATACTCGAGTATCGTAAAATTAATATAAAATATCTACAATACTTTAAATACACAAAAATTAATAGAAAATTATTTCTAATAAAACCTACCCCTTAAAATAATAAATTCTCAATATGATTTAATAGGCTAACTAAAAAACATATTAGTAAAATTACAACGATTTAATTCAATGCTACCAATCGCAACCGAAAATCTACAATCCGAATGGAGTCCAAACACAACATTTCATTTATGAAAACTTTACGCAATAATATTTCAAATTCAATGGACATGATGAAAATGTAATACGAGGTCGTATGAGCTGAGTAGAGCCTCGAGAAGCCACAAATGACAAGAATTCAAGGTATAAAGTTACTAAGAACATGATCAATCGATCCCAGCAAGCCATGAATGAGTTGAGGTAAAGCATAGATTGATCAAAGAAATTACGAAAAATGATTCTGAGAGCCATTACAACATCCACCACTAGGAATCTTTCATCCTCGAAAGGCCATAAGAGGGAAGTAATTGAAGACTTGAACAAATATGGGTACTGGGATCACATGTCCCTTTTAGTCTCCCAAGTAGACTCCCTAATCAGACGATGAGCCCCACGAGCTCTCACTACTGGATATCTCTGTATCTGATCTTCCTTACATCTCTATCAATAATAGCCTCAGGCTACTCAACATAGGAAAATGGGTCATCTATTCAAACTGACTCTAAATAAAGTACATGAGAGGGATCTGGTACATAACAATGGAGCATCAAAACATAAAACACTTGATGTACTACTGACAACTCATGAGGTAAATCCAATCTGTAAGCAACCTCACAGATCCGCTCCATGATCTCATAAGTCCCAGTAGACCAAGGGCTAAGCTTTCCCCTCCATACGAATCTCACGATCCCCTTCATGGGAAAAACTCTCAAAAAGACCATATCCCGAACACCAAACTCTGGTGGTAGACACCTGCAATTTATGTAACTCTTCTGTTGAATCTAAGCTGACCATAACCTATCCTGAATAATCTAGACTTTTTCTATAGTATTAAAAATTAAATCACTAGACTGAGGAAAGATCTCAACACTGCGGTGCAAACCAATCAGTGAACGACATCATTTACCATAAAGAGCCTCAAATGGTTCTATATGGATGCTGGAGTGGTAGCTATTATTATGTGAAAACAAAGCCAAAGGAAGATGTTGATCAAAACTACCACCAAAAACAAACACACAAGCATGAAGCATATTTTGTAGTACCTATATAGTCCGCTCTGACTATCCATCCATCTGAGGATGGAAGGGAGTACTCAAAGCCATCTTGGTACTCTTTTCTCGTTGTATCGTCCTCCAGAAATAAGATGTGAATTGATTTCCCCCATCAGAAATAATACTCACTAGAACTCCATGAAGATGAAGAACTTCTTTAACATACAATAATGCATGCTGCTCCGTATCCCATGCTGAAGCAGTCGGCAGAAAGTTGGCAGACTTAGTCAGCCGATCTATAATAAAAAAAATACAATTGTGTCCTCTAGAAGTATGGGAAACCCTAGATATGAAATCCATAGTGATCATATCCCACTTCCACTAGGGAATAGGAAGCCTTTAAAGCTCACCACCTTACCTATGGTGCTTGAACTTTACATATGACACTACATCTCAAACTGCGCCACCAATAATGTTTTCTCAAATCTCTACACATCTTCGCTATGCCCGGATGTATAAAATACTTGGTTTAATGGGCCTCACAAAGAATAGCCTGGATCAAATCTCCAACTTTGGGAACACAAATGCAACTAGCCATACACAGCAAACCATCAGAGTCAATAGAAGCACCACTTAACTTACCTCTCAATGCCAACTCTCGAATATAAATCAGGGTACAGTCCTTATACTGAAGTTTTCTGATCTGATCAAATAAGGTGGGTCTAGCCTCAACATGTGTACGAACTCTACCTGGAATATCCAATCTAACTAGTCAGCTAGCCAAAGACTTAATGTCTAAAGCTAAGGCCTCTCTAACACAGACAAAGTTGTCAAGCTACCCATAGTATCCACCCTCTGGCTCAAGGCGTCTACTACAGTATTAGCTCTTCCTAGATGATAAAGAATGTTGATATCATAATCCTTAAGGAGATTGACCTATCATCTCTATAGTCCTTCTGAGTCAGTATGTACTATAGGCTGCGATGATTGGTAAAAATCTCACAATGAACTCCGTATAAATATTGTTTCTAAATCTTCAGTGCGAAGACTATTGCTTCCAACTCTAAAACATGGGTAGGATAATGATGCTCATGTACCTTTAGTTGACGTGAGGCATAAGCAATAACTCTACCCTATTGCATCAGAACACAACCCAAAACTATACCAAAGGCACTAAAATAATCTTAAAAAAATAACCCTCAACAGGAAGTTACAATATTAGTGCGGTGGTAAACAATTACTTGAGTATAAAAAAACTGGACTCACACTCATAAGACCACTGGAAGGGAGACTCCTTCCATGTCAATCTAGTCATAGCAACTGCTATAAAATAAAAGCCCTGCACAAAGCGTCTGTAATAGCAATCTAGACCAAAAAATTTATGAACCTTTGAAGAGGTGGTAGGTCGTTGCCAATCACGTAATGCTACAATCTTTATTGGATCAACACTGATACCTTTTGCAGATACAATATGTCCCAAGAATGCTACAGAATCCAACCATAATGCACACTTCGAGAACTTCACATAAAGTTGCTTAGTCCTCAAAAGTCTAGAGTATGAATTTTAGATGTTCCCATGCTATTCCTGACTCCAGGAATAAACAAGGACGTCATCAATAAATACAATCACAAATGAGTCAAGATAAGGCCTGAACACTATGGTTATAAGGTCCATGAAAGTTTTGGGGACATTAGTCAGCCTAAATAGCATGACACGTAACTCATAATGGTCATATCGAGTCTGAAAAGCACTCTTCTGAATCTCCTCGGCCTGAATCCTTTGTTGGTGATACCCTGATCTCAAGTCAATCTTCGAGAATATAGAGGCACCTAGTAACTGATCACATAAGTCAGTTATCTACAGTAATGGACACTTATTCTTCACTATAATGTATTCAACTATCGGTAGTCAATAGACATACGCAAAGACCCATTTTTTTTCTTCACAAACAAAATAGGAGCACCCCAAGGTGATACACTAGGGAAAATAAAACCTCTAGCAACCAAATCCTGAAGCTGAGTACTAAACCCTAAGCTCTACTAGAGCCATAGGTACGGTGGAATGAGATGGGCTTAGATCGTGGATCATGCTCGATAGAAAAAATAACCATACGCTCAGGTGGAAGGCAAGGTAACTCATTAGGAAACACATCAAGAAGATCCGGAAACATAGGTACAAATTCAGGGGAAGAAGGAATAGCACACACATCAAAGAACAA
>JBDJHY010215379.1:0-11317 GCA_039654485.1 Withania somnifera | reverse complement strand
AGCAGGGTGAAAATCAAAACTAAAAATAGGTTTATGAACCCCAGAGCTTGAAAAATAAACTACTTATACTAATATATAGAGAAAATATCGTACACACTATAGTAAAAATCCACGATCATATAATAGAAGATAGCGAAGAAATAATCCTAGAAAGCTTATGTAATATTGAAAGTTTTGTAACAAAAGAGAAAATAAATAATTATCAATAGAACGAATATAGAACAACAAAAACTCACTTCTACAGATCCAAATCCCAATCCCAAACCTTTAATAAGCTAATTAGCTCCTAACTATGAAGAAACTTGAAGAAAAATAGAGAAATAAGCAAGAAAGGTCGAGATTAGCCTTTACATTGAAAAGCCATTGACTGGCCAATTTATTGGCCAATGTGGCTGATTTATTGGACATCGCTGCCACTATTACTAAGGAGATCCAATATGCTTCGAAGGGGCATGTAATCGAGATAAAGTCTAATTATGACAAACCAAATATGCAAAGGCATAAACACAAAATTTCTGACTTAATGAACTAACAAAATAAGAATTTGAGGTCGTTTGAGCTGATGAAAACCTAGAGTAGAAATGACTAAAAAGGAACCATGTAGGACCACATGAACCTCAGAAAGAAGTATTTCACCCCGTGAGGTGTACAAAGATAGAGAACTTCCCGAGGACCAAACTACTAGTGCCAGTAAATTAAAAATAACCTAGGAAAGCTACCAAAATGCTTTAAATATATCGAAGACGCAGAAATATAAAAATGACCCCAAGGGTCATTTAAAAGTCAATCACTAAAAGGACTTTAGTTTGCGCAAGTTAAGGAGAATGAAAATACCTGAATAACTAAATAGATGAGGATACTGGGAGTCCATATGTCTCTTTATAGATTACTTGATCGGACAAAGATCCCAATAAACCCTTAACATAGGAATGTACCTAGACCTGAGCTGTCTCATATCCCCGTCTATGATGTCCTAAGGATTCTCCACATATTCCAAGAAGTGTTTCAATTGAATAGACATATGATGGAGCGTATGGGAGTTGCCTGGAACATAGAGGCAAAGCATGAAGACGTGGTAAGCTAGATGAATTACTTCCAACTCAAGAGGTTGGCCCAATTTATATGCAATAATTCCAAATTTCTTAGTAATCTAATATGGACCAATGAAACGGGGTCTAAGCTTTCCCCTCTGACTAAACATCGTAACGCCCTTCATAGGATAAACTCGTAAAAACACCATGTCTCTAACTCTGAACTCAAGAGGTCAAAGTCTACAATCCAAGTAGAACTTCTCGCTACTTTATATTGTCCCAGTCATCTATGAATAACCTTTATACCATCTCGAACAAAATTTTATGTCTACGGAAAAACCTCTACCCTATTGTACCAACCAATTGGTGATCTGCAATGCCTATGATGCATAACCTCGAATGGTGCTATCTGAATACTGGAATAGTAGTCGTTATCATACAAACTTCCCTGCAAAGGAAAATATTTGTCCCAACTACCATAAAAATAAAAAACACAGACATGCAATATGTCCTAAAGAAACTACATGGTCTTATCAAACTATTCGTCGGTCTGCAATGAAAAGTAGTACTCAAAGCTATCTCTATACCTATCTCACACTGTACAGTACTCCAAAATAGCAAAGTAAATTATGTGATCTTTTCTTAAATAATAAATATTGGAATCCCATGAAGGAAAAGTACCTTCCTAACATATATGATAGCAATACTCTTAGCATCCCAAGATGATAAAGTCGGAAGAAAGTGGGTGGACTTGGTCAATCGACACATGATGACCCAAATACAATCATAACCCCAAAAAGTATGATGAATAACATAACCAAAACACGGTAATCATCTCACATTTCTCTTCAAGAATCGAGTCACTTCAGCACGCCACTAGCTCTCTAATGCTCGAACTTCACCTGCTAAGAGTTCAAGCACTGGGAGACAAATTACGTGGTATCAAATCTCATGCATCGCAACCAATAAAGTTGTCTCAAATCTATACACATCTTCACTATGAATTTATGTATAGAGTATCTAGTACAGTAGGCGTCGTGAAGAATAATCTGGATCAACTCATAAATCATTGAAACACAAATATAGTTGTGCATCCACAAAACACCATCTAACTCTAATGAAGCACCACTGGAGTAACCCCTCACAATTAACTCCAAAATATGCACCAAAGACCTATTCTCATATTAATACTTTCAAATCTCATAAAAAAAGTAGGTCATGCCTTAATATATGGAAGAACTCCTCTCGTGTATGAAATATCCAACATGATAAAACTTTTACATAAGTATTCGATATCAAAGGATAATGTTCTCTAATCTCTAACATGAAATCCAATCTTCCCATACTAGCCGCCTTCTTTCTCAAGACATCTGGAACCTCATTCGCCCTGCCCAAATGGTATAAGATGATAATGTCATAGTCATTCAAACAGTCAAACCATCTCTTTTTACAGAGATAAAGCTCCCTATATCTCAATTCATATTGTAATTTTTGGTGTTCGGTGTGATCTCAAATGAACCCCATATAGATAATGTTTCCATATATTGAGCATGAAGACTACCGCCGCCAACTCCAAATCATAGGGGGAGTAGTTGAGGTCATATATCTTTAGCTACCGTGAAGAATATGCAATAACTCTACCCTTTTGTATCAATACACACCCAAAAAAATACTTGAAACATCATAAAATATTCTACATGTTTGTCCCTCAATTGGAAGTGAGTGGAATTCAAAAAAAAATAAATATATAGCACTAAAGTGAGCAACTCCTTGAGCCTTAGAAAGCTGGACCACACTCCTCAGAACACTGGAAAGGAACCTACTTCCAGTCCAATCAAGTTATAGAAGATGCTATGGATGAGAATTCCTGCACAAATCAGCTGTCGTATCCATCTAACCTGCTAAAACTGCAAACCTCAAAGGGGGTAGTAGGTCAAGGACAATCTTGGACTACAACAAACTTCACTTGATCCATGCCAATACTTTTTTTCAAAAACAACATGAACTCAGAAAGCTTTAAAATCAAATAAAAAATTTCGCCTCAAGAAGTTAGCATAGAGCAACTCAGTCCGCAAATTCTGAAGTACAACCCTCAAATGCTCCTCAAGCTGCTCCCAATTTGTTGAGTAAACTAAGATGTTATCGATAATACAATAAAAAAAAGTCCAAATAGGATATGAAAACCCTGTTCATAAGATCCATGAATGAGGCCGGGGCATTAGTTAGCCCAAATAAAATTACCATAAACTCATAGTGCCCATATCTAGTCCAGAAAATAGCCTTCAAGATATCCTCAGCCCAAATCCTGAAGTGGTGGTAACCCGACCTTAAGTCAATCTTCAAAAACATTGTGGAACCTTAGAAGTAGTCAAAAATATCATTAATAAGAGATAGAGGGCACTTATTCTTAATGTTAACCTTATTCAACTATCTATAATCAATGCACATGAATATAGTCTCATCTTTTATTTCATAAACAATATTGGAGCACGCATGGGGAAGCACATGGATGAATAAAGCCTTTAGAAATCAAATCATGAAGCTGAGTATTGACCTCCCGGAGCTATATTGGATACATATGATAAAGTGCAATCAAAATGGGTCTAATTTCCGGATTAACCTCTATGAAGAATCAACAACATGCTTGGGTGGATGGTTTGGCAAATCATCAGGGAAAGCATAACGAAAGTCTCTAACAACGGGCACATATTAAGGGGAAGGAGGAGCACCACTCACATTGTGAGCATAATGTAATTAATTCAAACAACCCTATGAATAATTCAATGGGTTTGAATACATGGAATAACCTGCACCGAGAATTAGCCAATAAAACCTTACATACAATCAGGGGTACATCGAGCATGGATAATGTAAGGGACTTGGAAAGCAGCCCAGAACTGCACGATAAAGGGCAACAAATACATGCAAAATCATATCAAAATTCGTCATCTCTAGAGCTATAAGATCATCTTTAGTTTCCAACTCCTATATAGTGACAACACAAGCTAGGGGAATTTGATTCACCACTAAAAAATCTCTTACAGGAGTGGCTACTCTCAAGAGTCCAAGTAAACACACAATTCCAAACTGAGGCACAAAATATAAAACATAAGAATAGGTAGAACAAGGATCATATCAAACAAAAGAAGGATGACCACAAACAAGTACATACCCATGATCACAACATCAAAAACCTCATCGTAGTTTCTATTAATTATGGAATCTAACTGGCGGCATCGACGACCTATTGATCTCCCCTTCGAGCCACTCCTTTTCCCCTCTATACCTCACCATGGGTACCGTGAGACACTATTTTACCATCTCTAATTGGAGGTGGTCATGATGTCATCTACGACCCTCTTATAGACAAGCCTATCCTTACAGCTCGGAGTTACTCGTTATGGGCCATAAACACTCATAAAAAAAGAGAATAACATAATTGAAATATACAACAATAGTAGAAGAAAATATATATAACTCGAATTCTAAAACCTGGTGTTAATGACACATGTAGCTACTAAATAGAGTAGCCAAAAGAGAAATACATACAAATATTGATCCTATAAAGGAGTGCTACACAAGGCCTACTGTGAAAAAAAGAGGATAGGCTATAAAAAAAAGAAAGCCACTTAAATTCAAATATCAAAGCTCAGTGTAATCTTCATAGATCAGCAATGTCTACCTAACATGGTCACGTCATCTCCAATAACCCTTATTAGTATCTATACAATAAAAATTGTACAAAAGAGTAGCATAAGTACCATATACAGGTACCCAGTGAGCATCATATATCGATCGAACTAGAATAAATTACTACTAAAGAAATGGGGAGGAAAGTAAAACAGGTCAATGGTGATAAAAAAGTATTAATAATAATAACTGCTAAACTACAAAAATAAGTGATAAGAAAAGATACTAACACTATCAACAAGAAGGAAGAATGGGAACTAACTATGTAAAATAAGTGCAGCTACCGTATAGGAGTAACTAACTACCGCATAAGGCTAAGAACAAGCTATACAAGGAATACCTGAAATCTCACTGAGTAATAATACAAATACGATCATCTAAAGTACCACAAGTAAAAGAGTGTTAAAGTAAAATAACTAAGATAAAGAAATAAAGATAAACAAATGGCCTCCTATAAGATCACTAAGTACAAGGAGAAAGAAAACACAAAAAAACTACCTGGCTCCTCATCCCGCTAGTAGGCACAAATAGAGCAACAAAACTCACCGTGAATCCCCTGTATGCTCAAAAAGTACAAATAACATGAGTAATGAATGAAAAGAGGTGCTGAAAAGTAATTATGAATAGTTCTATTTTATACCAGGGTTCCGTGCCCCATTAGTTCCAACTGTAGGGTCCACACCCCATTAGTGAAAAATTATTTAGGTCTTGGACCCGTAGTGCCAATCAGTGGGGTCCCTAACCCTTAGTGCTAAATCAATGGGGTCCTTAACCCTTAGTACCAAATCAATGGTATCCCTGACCCTTAGTGCAAGATGCATAGGGTCCCTGATCCTTAGTGCCTAATCAACGGGATTTCTGGCCCTTAGTGCCAAATCATTAGGGGTCTGTGCCTCCTAACCAATAATAGGGTCTACGCCTTGGAAGTCCTCGCCTCGATATTACCAATAGTACCTTTCATTGCCAATAGTTCCAAAACTATAGTATGTGATATTTAAATAACCTTATTTCGTTATATTCTGAAAATAGCGCCATCAATTGGGGGTAGCGGCACAAGAATAAGTATAAGTAATAAAAACTCCTTTCATTAGTTAGTAGGCAAAGAAAACATCAAGTTTTAGTTAATTCTTAATATACCTCAACCATATCCCCCGGAAGAACTAGAGCTTAAACTACCACAACTCATAATGTAAAATGCATGATTACAGAACAATAATAATCATAATAGGAAAAACAACAGATTAGGATGGGACAAAGACCACCCTATAAGAACCCGTCTCACTCACTCATCATACACTGGCTGAACACAACAAAATAGGATCCAAAGTCACCCGCAGCATGGCGAGAACAACCACATATAGTCCAACGCCCTCTACATCCCTCCACGGGACCCCCGTAAGCAAGTAAATAAGAGATAAATTATTAAAATAGATCTTCCAACCTAACAACCATCCTACATGACTAGTCACACCACATAAGTATGATATAATAACACAGTCTAAGGAAAAGTAAACCTAGCCTACCCCCAAAACTATCAAATTAAGAATCCATGGGTCAAAATATTAAGAATGATACCCATATTGCCAAGTGAAATCTGGTTAAGAAATGGGCCTAAAAAGGCCTGCGGGCTATAAAAATATACTAAAAATATTGGTACAGAGGCCTCAGATCAAGAAATATGTGGTTAAAATTTGAGCTCAATTGGCCGAGAAATTTTGATGAAAAAGTAGAAACATTATTATAATCAAAACAGAGAACTAGGCATGCTACACACTTGGTACTGGGTGGAAAATGATTGTCACACAATAATTACCCTACTAATATCCCCACTATACATAAGGAACAAGTAAAATGCTAAAATGCCAAGCCCAAGGAATAAAAGCTCCATTAAAGCTAACTGAGCTAAAAGAGGAAGAAAGAGGTTTAGGAAACTTAACAAGAAACGATGGAACAAGTTATGAGTATGCCCCATGATGTTATTGATAGAGTCCAAATTATACTTCCTTTTTGAAGTATAAGAGGTCAGTTGCAAAAATATAGAACCCAATAAGGCTGGGGTCCATCCGACAGGGAATAGGGCATTGGATATATGCCTAGAAATAGTAGCTAATAGTTAGTGCTTGTTTCTTGTGACAAATGGGAAGTAAAAAGGGGAATTCGTTATATCACAATATTCATTGTTACTATTAGTAATTATCGATTAACTCAAGTGTATTTTTAACCTACGTTCATGTTCACCAAAGCTTCACCAACCTTAGAATTATGATATTTACATAGTTGTGTAATCTTTCTTAAATGTAGAGTTACGTACAAACACAATGCTATTTACTTATGTGTTTCTCAACCTTTAATCCTAAGTATATCATTTTTACACTGGGTTAGGGTTATGAATGATTGCATTGTATTTATCGTGATAACTCAAGATGATTACCTTTACTATAATAGCAACCATTAGATGAGGGTTAATATCACGAATCTGTTAGCATAATCTCAACTCCTAGTTTAATCCATAGGGTTAGTGCTAGTTAAAGCTAGGTGTGATCTAGTGTTTGCATCACTAAAAGTCATTTATACATAGAGATTTTGTTCATATAATGGAATAGATGCAACAATCCTATGTAGATTACAACCCTAATGCAGTTTAACACATGGTTCTCACAAACCTAGGGTTGGGGTTTTAGCCCGTAATATGTCATCCTACAATAATGAAACCATAAAGTAATGACTAACCTACAACAGAAGTAAACATTTAATTAATTATAAAATAATGATCAAAAGAATTCAGCAGTTGTGATCTTGAAATAATATGCGCATCAAACCCTAAAATCTTATGTATCTCTAAATATTTCTCTCTAAAACATATTTAGTAGTTGTCTATCAAAAAATATACTAACTATGCCTTTTATAGAGCATGGGGTATGTGCAATAACAGAAACTTAGGCTGGGCGTTTATTTAGTTTTGGAAAAACATGAAACGAGTCACCTGGTGAAAAACGGACGATTTGTCACGTCCTATTTCTAGTGGCCTTTGCACCAGGTATTACCGTTTGAGCGAACCGTCTCCCAAAAGATGAATCGTCTATTGGGACCAGTTCGATCTTATTGCATTAGACAGACGATACTTGAAGGTGATTCATCTGCCTTTAGATGGTTCGTCTGTTCCATTACCTATTTAAGTTGTTTTATCCAGTGTTATTTCTATTGGGCGGCTAGGGTAGAGGGTTCGTCTATTAGTGGGAAAATCGTCTCTTGCATGTGTAAAAATTGCACTTTTTATTTACAATTGCTTCACACTTCCTCATATTGACTTAATCCTACTATTACTCAATCAACGCGTTAAAACACACTTTTATCAGTCAAGAAAATGCTCTATTTTCGGGGTTTTAAGTGCACAATGTGACAAAATATAGTCACATCAACAACCTCAACCTAAAGCATTTTCCTTTCCTCATGCAACAATAGAACCAATGCACATCAAACACTTAAAACACCCCTTGTACATAATTTATCTCAGCATAATCATTTATTTGGTATCACATCATATCAGCTAACTGCATCTACTCAAACACAACCATTTTTTCGAGTGACACATTGAAAGACCTTTTACAAGGCTTATATCCTCTACACTACTACATTAATTTATTCAAAACTGATCAAAGTATCAACTTGTTCACACAACAAAAAAGTACCACACACAATGAATTTTTTTTTTTTGGGACTGGGAAAGTAACATCTCATAGTAAGAAAGAAATCAAATTGTATACATAATAGCCATAGGCTTACCCTTATCAACTACAACCTAGTATTCAGTAAGATGACATGAATCACGATATGACTTTGTTCAATTTATAATGTCGGTTTGAGTGTTGGTAGGGCATTATTTGGGAATTTATTGAGTGAATCAACTTGTTTTATTACCCTCTCTTTCTTCTTCCATCATGTTTTCCTTTACAAATTTCTTTTCTTTAAGACTAGACCTTGAATCCATCTTTTGTACAAAATGAAATTTCCCCTTTTCTTTCTTTTTCTTTTATTTTCATGATTTTTCTTTTGATTACTTTTACAAAAATTATGATTACCTTTCTTTTCTAAGAGACAGGTTCATCGTAGCCACCCTCAACCTAAAGTTAAACATAGGTTGAAGACAGATTCCTCACTACTGAATCAGGGCCATCATAAACTGATTACCACTTGTTGTTTTGTGGTGTTTTCTACCTAGCCACCCCTGACTTGGGTTATAGTGCCCACTTCTAAGTTCAGAATATCCAATAGGGAATCAGGGTCACAACAAAAAACTTTTCTTTTAATTATTCTCATTTTGAGGGTTCTTAAACAGTTTCATTTTACCAAAAATTAAAGGGGTTCAACTTGGAAATTCATTAATTGGTTGGTGATTCTTTTAAGGATTTAGTAACTTATCAAAGAAGGCCTAGGATACTTTTCATTTCAGCCTACATTTAACTTAGTTATAATTTGAACCGGAAAAGTTCTAGATATCATATACACAAAAGATTACAAAAAATTACTCTCCCACACTTGCAAGTATATACTCATTTTATATTAATTCATTAAGAAGATAGTATAGATAGATACAAATACAATTAACAATAACACCCTTAATGTACCACAATTATATAGTAAAATACAACAAAAACTTTATCAAACTAAATAAAATAATTAAATGCCGAAATTGAATATATACATGGGTATTAATGTTTAATAGATTACATCTAAACTAGTAAATAAATAAATGTATATAAAAATAACCTAACATTGCAGTTCTCCCAGATAGCATCTCTAAGGGAAAAGAATCTGGATACAAAAACCCTCAAACGTAACAAAACAACCAAAAACTAGGTACTCCCCATCCCACACAGAAATAGTTCATTGTCCTCAATGAAAAATAGATAAAAGAGATATAAAAATAGAAATAAAATAAAATTATATCCAAGGCCGCATCATTAGTCTCAACAGCAACTTAAGATGGCTATCCGCCAATAGTGCCTGTTTCTCTACTAGGTTATACAATAGTGGGGGGTGTCCTGCTAAAGTGCTCGACTCAGTCATGTTGTGATAGCAGAAACACCTACAGCTCATGTTCACCATCGATCCTCATCGAGTACAAAACTCTCCTTAGATTCCCATAATGCCTCCTCCAAATCATTGATGTATAAACTCTCTTTAGTCTGAAGGCACTAGAATCAGTTTATGAAACACGAAAAAAAGAAGCATCTATAGAGTCTATGCTCAATGGATCCTCGGACCCTATTATGGCAGCGGATGTGGATGCATCTTTTTTTGTTTCACCTACAACTTAGTAAGATCTTTTGACCTCTCCATATCATATGTCATCGGGGCATCGATTCCCACATCAATGCTAGGTAAGATAGGACCTTGGGATGATGACAAAACTCAATAATTCATCGAGGATAAGAATAGTCCATACCTTTGTACATAGCGCGTATTCATAGTTCTTTGGCTATCAGATGGCCAAAGTTCAATTTATGCTCAAAGATGAGGCATGCAACCAGCACATCATCTTTATCTGTTAATTTCTTGCCCTTGTCGGCTTAATCCTCATTCGAGCCACAGCCCACCAGAACTTGGTAATGAAACTCAGTGATGCAGTCTGGATTGGCATACGTAGGTTGTGCAAGCATGCCGGGTCCATATTTTATAGCACCTAAGAGAACTAATCTCGTTGGGGGTTACAGTTGGTATATATGTATACATAGTTAAGGTGATCTGCTGGAACATTATAATTAGGGCCTAATAAGAATAAATATATGGTTTCGGCTAATATGTTTATGGGAAATCATTGAATATTAATAGTATCCAAGACTCCAAACTCAAAAAAATTTAGTCTCTTTAGAGTAATTTGCTGCTGCATTTCTTTATAAATCACGTAAAACTCATGAACTAACATTGGATAGTATTGTCCAGGTGGTTTGTTCATCTATTAAAGATGGTACTCTTTGAAGACTCTCCCAATATTTGGATAGTCAGGTAAGTGGTCTGTAACTATCCGGAGTTATTTAGTAATACTCTACCAAAACTGGCCTTTAGCATTTGTGAATAACCCCTAATAATTTTTTTTATCAAAACTAGCCACGGCCGTCAAGAATCATCTCAAAACTCTGGATTGTTTCGATTCTATACCCAAGTTAGTGGGCCTAAACCCGATAGCCTATGATTTGTGAAAAAATATCTACCAATGACTATCTACACCCTCAATAAAATAGGAAGTACAATCATCCCAATGTGTCACCAACAAATCCAATGTCCACATATTGTCCTCACAAACAACGATAAACTCATGGGGATCCTTCCTTTGTTATCTTGAGAACCTAGCTGGGGCGACCCGCAAAAAGTGGTCCAACATCTTCTGCACCTTAGAAGAAGGTATAGTAAGAGTTGGTGTTTGTGTAGATGCAACAATCGTAGCAGTCTAGAACACTGGCATTGGCTGTGCTGCTGGGGCTATGTCACGACCCAATTTCTCGAATCATGATGGCACCTACTGTACCACCAGTAGGAGAACCAAATCCCATAGTGCGTAGTCGAAGCGGAGGACTACTACAATTCATGCGGAATAA
>JBDJHY010215350.1:0-11318 GCA_039654485.1 Withania somnifera | reverse complement strand
CCCGAGAAACAAACCAACACCTCCCCTAACCTAAAATTACCATCCCAAAGCTGATTGAAGCATCAAAATTCTGATCCGACACTCCGAACACCAAAATACCACTCAATCTCCAACTTAGGCCTTAAACTTAACTAAAATCCAGAAATTAACATAAATTGCAAATAAAAACTTCGTCTCAATTGCTAAGACTTGTTCATTAGGGAAATCATCTTAAACTTATGCCCCATTTTTTCTCTCCCATCTGCTTCTATTCTCGAAAGGTGGTCAGCCACTTGGTTTTCACACCCTTTTAAGGCTATCATCTAAAAGTTAACTTCTTGTATCAATAGTATCCAACAGATTAATCGAGGCTTACCATCTCTTTTGTCCATGAGATAACTCAGGGCTGCATGATCAGTGTGCACAACTACTTTGTTTCCCAGATGGTAGGATTAGAATTTTTTGAATGCATAAACCATAGCTAGCAGCTCTTTCTCAGTAACAGTATAGTTATTTTGTGCTTCATTCAGAACCTTGTTGGCGTAATAGATAAGATGAAAAATCTTC
The DNA here is from genome assembly GCA_039654485.1 of Withania somnifera. Lineage (NCBI taxonomy): Eukaryota > Viridiplantae > Streptophyta > Magnoliopsida > Solanales > Solanaceae > Withania > Withania somnifera. The sequence goes on along the minus strand of JBDJHY010215350.1, from coordinate 10,772 downwards.
TCCCATTTTTTCCTAAGTACAGCTCCGCATTCCACATCACTAGCATCACACATCAACTCAAAAGGCTCAGCCCGATTCAGTCAAACCATGACTGGTACAGTGATTAGTCGTAGGTCGAGCCCTTCAATGGCCTCAAAACATGTTTCATCAAACTCAAACTTTACCTCCTTATCAAAGAGTTTGAATAGAGGGCACACAATTTTTGAGAAGTTTTTAATAAACCTCCAGTAAAAACCTGTGTGACCTAGGAAACTTCTCACCCCCCCCCCGATAGATATTGTTGGAGGTATCATTTCAATCACCTCTACTTCCAATTTATCCACCTCAATACCTTTTGTTGAAACCTTGTGCTCTAGGACGATGCCCTCTCTGACCATAAAATGGAACTTCTCCAAATCAAGATTCATTTCAATACACTTTGCAGGGCATTGCCCAAATTAGTTAGGCAATCCTCAAAAGTGTCACCTACTACATAGAAGACATTGATGAATACCTCCAAAGAATACTCTAACATGTCAAAGAGGAAAGACATCATGCACCTTTGGAGGGTAGCAGGGGCATTGCACAATCCAAAGGGCATACGTTTAAAGGGAAATGTGCCATAGGGACATGTGAACGATGTCTTTTTCCTGATCTTCAGGTGCTATCAAAATTTGGTTATAACTGAAATACCCATCAAGGTTTTTATCCTCTTCATCCATATACACCAAGTGATGCCTCATAGGTGGAGGTCTGCAGGGTATATCTAGATGATTTACTCGTTGTATATCTACCTGGAGCTATTTAGGGTCAGGTCGGATGGCGTTCTCAAGCCTATTCATTCTTGCAAAAGTCCTTGATATCTCGTGATCAAAATAACATAGAGGTACTCTTAGACTCCAAGTATTTTTCATACACAACCTGTGCCCTGCAGCATACAAAAACTGTAAAAACGTGAAAACTGGAAAAACAAAACTAACGGTCATTATACTTAGACTTCACCGATAGACTTATTCCCCTGAAACAACGCCAAAATTTGATAATTCTAAAATGACATTTACCTACAAAGTATAAGCGATCGTTGTCCAAATATAGAACCCAACTAGGTTATGGTTGATTCCAAAGGGAATATGGTATCGGGTGTACGCACAACAGCAGTAGCTAATAGTTAGTGTTTTTTTTCTAACAAGAAATGAAAAGTATAAGGGGGATTGTGTGTATAACAGTGTTCATTGTTGATGCTTGTGACTAAAGAATGATTCAAGTGTGTCATTAAGCTAGGTTCATGTTTACCAAGGTTCAACCAACCTTTAGATTATAATCTTATATGGTTGTGCAGTCTTCCCTAAATGTAGAGTTACATACAAGTCCAACGCTATTTACTTAAGTGTTTCTCAACCTTTAATCCTAATAAAATCTCTTTTAAATGGTGTTAGGGCTATGAATGAGTGCATTGCACTTATCGTGGTAACACAACATGATTACTCTTGCTACAGCAGCAACCATTAAACGATAGTAAATGCCCTGAATCTCTTAACATAATCTCAACTCCTAGTTTTAACCACAGGATTAGTGCTAGTTAAAACTAGGTGTGTTCTATTGTTTCCAATCACTAAAAATTGTTTATTATATAGAGATTATGTTCATATGTTCGAATAGATACAACAACCTTATGTAAATTACAATCCTAATGCAGTTTAACCCCTGGTTCCCAAAAGCCTAGCGTTGGGGTTTTAGCCCACCATTGATATCAACATAGAATACTAAAAATGTAAAGAAGTGAATAACATACCATGGAATTAAACTTCCAATTAATTATATAATGATGATCAAGGAATTCAATACTTGTGTTCTTGAAAGGATTTGGGTGTCAAACCCTAGAATCACAAGTCTATTTTCCATCCCAAAGTATCTCTTGCAAAAGTCATTCAAAACTATGATAATTTTGCTATTTATAGAGTACGGGTGTAAGTGTAACATCTGAAACTTAAACTGGGCCTCCTATCAGTTTAGGCTAAACTTCAAACAAAATGTCTAGTGAAAGACAAACCGTCTGGCCTTTCGTTTTTCACCTTTTTCATCCAGTGAATTTTCAAAGAGAAGACACCTTTGGGTGAATCGTCTCCAAACAAAAGGAAAGTCTGTTGATGTCACCTGGGTTTTGTTCTTCATCCAAGGAAGCATCAGGTAGGCGATAGGATCAGGTGAATCATCTGTCTTCAGACAGTTCATTTAGACCATCATCTGTCTAAGTCTTTTTAACCAGTGTCATTCCAGTTGGACGGTTGGTTAGATGATTCATCTGGTGACAAGCGAAATGTCTCTTAATTATGTAAAAATTGCCTTTTTTTTGAAATAGCTCCAAACTTCCGCATATCAACATAACCCTACAAATACTCATTAAACACATTAAAAGAACTCTTATTACTCAAGAACAGGCTTTATTTTTGAGGCTTTATAGGCAATATGCAACGTAAAAATCATAACATCAGTGACACAACTCTAGCCAATGGAAGCACTAACCTCAAAGGTTGAACAACCAAAGGAGCAGGATGAAAAGTGCCCCTTTGAGGAAAATCTTAAGCATAATGTCCCACAACACCATACTTAAAACATGGCGATGTCCCACTCTATCGGAAACCTTTGCCAGAACCCATCTGACTACCATGCTGTGAGGACCCAAATTCTCGAGAATATGATATTGGAGGATATGATGAAACCTATAATAATGCCTGCATCGGTCCGCTGGATTGGCCCTATGTATATAAAAACTAGCCACGAACCCTAAAACAGGACCCACTATAACCTCTCTGATGCCTCTGCCTCTTCTCGTTGTGCTGATGCAACTCATGATAGAGGGCCTCTATAGAGTTAGGATGATCTACAAGCACCTAAAATAGACGAACATCAGAAACTAGCAATGCTACAACCTTACGAAGTATTTCTCTCAACACATATGTGAATCTACGAACTCTCTCTACCTCAGTAGGCATAAACTCCACATCATAAACTAACAACTGGTGGAATCGAGCCTCATACTCATCCACCGACATCAATCCCTGCTGAAGCTTCCTAACTTTTCTCTCAAGTTCTTATACTCATCCCTTTATACAAACTTTCGCATAATAAGATCATAAACTCAGTATATGTTAGCTGGGGCGAACCTATTTATTTGCAACCACAAAAGCTCTCCATTACTGCATAAATACACCACGCATCTTATTGGTTTAAAAAGCTACACCGTGGGTCTTCAACACCCCCATGCTCGTCAACTTTTCTTCATACTCAATGATGAACTCATGTGCATCTTCCCTTGGAACTCCAGTAAACGAGGGAGATCCAACCTAAAAACTCTAGTCAGGAGCTTCTGCTCCAAATCTGTCGTAGTTGGTTGTTGCTCAACTGCAGGAGCAATCACTGGTACCAGGAGGACCTGGAACAATATAAGTAACTGGCTGCACTGTAGTTACTGTAGTTATAGGTTGTGGTGTTGGAACTGTTGTCTGTGTCCCATTGGTAGAGGACCACCATAGGTACTGAGTAACTACCACAAGATGTTATGAATATCTGGAGGAGGTATTGCAATAGGTTCTGTAGTTGGTATTGAAACTGTTGTTGCAGGTACTGACGAAACCACTAGGGTAGCAGCAGTCATAGGTACCTCTATCGATACTTTAGCATGAACATTAGAGGCCTTCCCTACTGCTGAAGAACGTGTAGGAAACATCTGCGAAAGAGTGATGACAATCGGTAAGAACTTTCAAGAAACCAACAAGGATGTATGCTAGATAAAGGATTCAAAAGAAAGGGTTATTTTCCTAAATATAACTATAGCCTCCCAAAGATAAGCAATGGACATCTCCGCGTCGATCCACAAGACTCTACTAGATATTGGTTCTGTACACTAACAACAATGAACCAAGGGCTATGACACCAATTTGTCATGAACTAATTTCTCGGATCATGATGGTACCTACTATACCACCAGTAGGAGAACCAACCCTATAGTCCAAAGCCGAAGCAGCAACTACATCAAAAGTAGAAAGGAAAAGTTTATAAGATAATTTATAAATGAAGCAGAAGTATAATGAATTAACAATTCCCAAAACTCGATATCAGTGTAATACAAAACCTCTTAGTACATAACAAGGAATCAAATTTCTAATACAAATGTGTCTCGGAAAATACATGGAGATCAAAAATCAATGCTGAAGAGAAGAAGGAAAAGTTAGACGTCAAGTTCACCCTAAGTCTCTGAAAATCAATAGAATTGAACGATCTGTGAATCATGGTCGGGCACCTGTACTCGGATCTGCACATAGCAAGTGTAGTATGAGTACAAGTTGTTGAATCAACCCATATCAAAAATATTTTGAGAGCCCACTAGGAAAATAACAATAATAAAAAAAGTAAATAATGGAAGCAATAAAGTAAGCTCATAGAAGAAACTAGCATATCATGGAAGGTAGCTACTTAGATAGAAATCAAGTAACAAGTAGAACATTTCATCGCTAGCTAATCACATAATAGGATTTGAGGCAATAAAGAAAGGTGTTCCCAAATCTATGCAACGATATATGTGAATAATTACAACAATAATCAAGAACTAAGTAAAATATAAAAAGTGAATATGGACGGTATACTAGTAACCTCAAGTAAGGAAAAGATGGATAATCAATGATATAAAGCACAATTATCCCGTGTAACCTGAAAGTATCAAAAGTAACACTACAGTAACGAAACATGAAATCAACAATATAATAAATAAATTAAAAACATGACCATGCTCACCCGTTGGTCTCCCATACGACTAGGGGTACACTAAAAAAAATAAGTTTGAAAAATTAAATACACTATGAAGCATCAAGTTCTATGTATGTTTCTCCTCCGGTACCCATAGGCCCAGCAGGCAGAATCCATGGAAGGCTACCCTAAATATTCCCGGTATATCCCTACCCCGTCCTATACCCCCCTCCGTTTCACTAATGTCCGGAGGAAAGTTCCATGGAGGTACGCTCACCACGTACAATCTCTAACGTTATCGTAATATCACATCCTATAATCATAGAGCCTCAAGGTCTCACAGTCTGGCATCCAATGCCTCATAACAATAATATCATCAAGCTGTACTCTGCAAGTCATGGAATCCAATGCCTTAATATAGTGGTATCACCAATATTCTCAATGGAACAATTATCATCAAAATCTCCACAACCAATAAGTGTGGTAAGTGTCAAAAAGTTGTACTCACTATCGTATGATGACGAACTCAATTGTCAGTAACTGTACTCACTGCCAAACAGAGTCAGTCTTAAGTACTAGAATTAATTAGTCAAATTACAATTCTCAATGCTAGGGTGTAAAGTCTGGGGAAAACAAGTGGAAGTAGTAGTACTGGGTGCTTGATACACCACAAAGTCTAAAGCAGTTAAAAGGTCATTTTCTTATATTATTATTAGGATATTCAAAATTATTAGTTTATATCATTATCCGTCATTATTATGAAAACTAGTCTCTAGCGTCGACGGCTCAATAATCAAGTGGTGATACTGCCCCAGCCCCCAATGCACTCTAATTGAAGCCAATGGTCCAACCTCTCGAATAATGAATGCACACCACATTAGCAAGTTTAATATAAACATGGAATAACAACTACCTATTTCCCATACAGTTATCACTGAACAACTCCTAAGTCACAGGCACGATACAAATTCGGATGTCAATATATATATCAAAAGAGGAAGTGGACAAAGGAACGGTACAAGTTTACTATAACAACCTAACTACCCAACCCACGGATGAAATTTAGTACAATTATTAAAGGTATAAACCCGACTGGGCCTGTAAAAATGCTAATGTAATCTGACTGATATCACACGAACTCCAATTTCTCTGAAACTTGTGAATTTGTATTCCATATATCAATAGGAGTATAAAAGTATATGTTATACTAAGTTTTGGACTGGGCCTAAAATGGTCTTGCAAGGCTCGCTCATTGAAACTGAAAATAAATTTTGCTACGAGGTTCCCAACGTTACCGAGAACCCATGCTCCAAAATTGAGCACAATTCAAGTAAGGGTCCCTTTAACATCCCAGAGAAGATTGAGTATTAAAGGGGCTAAAGATTCGATATTTATGGAATGGTATGTTGAATATGGAAAAGGAAATGTTACTACGAAGTATAATAGCCCTAAAGACCAAAGATTTACTCAACAACCTTTGATATAATTGATAAAATCAAGAAACCATCTCTAGGGCATCAATGGAGGAAAATCTCAAATTTTCATGGAATTAAATAGATGAAATTACTTATCGAGGGTGAGGAAGGTGTAAAAGATCTTCAAGAATTTTTTATCCAAAGTTTTGGAAAATTTCCAAGGAAAATAATACCAAAAAAAGAGAAAATGAGGGGAAAAGCTAATAAATTAATAACCAAAATGGCCTGGACACTAAAGAAACAACACCTTAGATACCGTTTTAGCGGACAAAAGTGCCGATAAATTGGCACCTATGGTAACTGGCAGGCACTAATTTATCATAACCTACTGATTTGTTAGTCATGTTTTCCAATTTATTGGCCAATCTAATTTATCAGAAAAATGTCCGATTTATTGGCAGGGGCAAAATAATAATTTTCTTAAATTTCAACCGAGTGTTCGAAAATCAAACGGAGTCTATTTTGGCAAACAAAATATGTATTTTATACGAGAAACACATTAAGAAGTCAGTGAAATTTACATCAGAGGTCATTTGCACGAAATGACCCAAAACCAAGCCTTAGTCAGAATAAGTAAAAATTTCCATCCTTCGAAAAACCAACTCAAATTGATCACGAACACCTTAGTAAGCTGATGAAAGTGTCAAAATTCTAATTCGAGACTCCAAACATCAAAATACCACCGAAATTCCAAATTATGCCTTAAACTTAACTAAAATCTACAAATGATTATAAATTGCAAATGAAAACTCCAAAACACAAACTTAAGGTCAATCCTAACTTTGTTTGGTATTCTGGAGCTAAAGAAACTATAGAAATTTAATTTTGAGTTCATCTTGAAGGAAAGTTGACTTTAGTCAATGAGTACTTAGTTTTAGGCTCTAAAACAGGCTATTTAACATACTTCTCAATCGAGCTACCAAGGAATTGAACTACTTGTCCCAGAAAGTCATAAATAACTTGGGGAAACTATTGAAAAAATCTAGAATGCAAAATGTCGCATATTTACCATAAATAACCATAAGGGCCATTACACCAGGGAACAGGACTACTGGTCCCAGTAAGTCATAAATGACTTGCGGTAGCTACTGGAAACCTGTTGAATGCAAAACGTCACGTAATTCTCATAAATGACCATGGGGGTCATTACACCCTCACACTCCTAAGGATATATATTTCGCAAATGCCTGTGAGAATTCCTTCCAATTAATTGTAGGAGACTAAAAGGTCTATCACCCAAGTAAGAATGTCAATAATGGTGTTTGAACCAAACAACTGCAATTTATTATAAAGAAACCCATGTGAGTATGTCAACCACACACTCTCAAGTAGATCACAAAAAGTAGATAGGAACTCATATGCCTCATCATCTCAGCCACTATTAAATTGAGATGCATCCATCTTTCTAACTTCTCATAATGACACTGCTCATCATCTGAAAATGTTGTCCTAATCACAAATAGGGATCTAACACCCGATACCAGTTTTCCATCATCTCGAGGGTACCAATGGTGTCCGATCCACTAAAATTTGATGCTTTTCTGGGGTATGATTCCCCAATCTAATTTTCAAACCTTGGAGTGTGCCATTTGCACCATACTTTGACTTAAAGTCCAAATACACCCAAAATCCACAGTAAAATATCATAAAGTAACGGTGTAGCAGAACTCAAGGGATACCTTCACATCTTCAACATGAAGCTCATGCCTATAAAGGTTCCTCTAGCGCGTTCCATCACTGAAGCGGCCTTCAAACTGTATCCAAGCTATATCCTTGGGATTGTTTTCTACCCTTACCTTTGGTTGGTACCTAAAAAACTAGAGCATAGATGGCCGCATATCTAGCCGTAGATCTATTTCTAGCCATCTATCACAATAAAAACCATGTTTCAATACCCAAATAGATTTTTAAAAAAAACAAAGGATAAGAATGAAGGAAACAATTTGTAAATGTTACGTAGCTTCTCAAAGATAAGAAACATACATCTCCATACCAATCTACAAGACTCTACTAAATTTTGGCTTGTACACATGTAAGCCCTACGTACCTAGTTCTCAAAATCAACTTGTCATGACTCCAAACCAGTCATGATGGAACTTGTCAAAACCCACCTAGACAAATAATCCTATCAACCGGTGTAAAGGGTAAATACAAAAATAATGAGTCAGTAAGAAAAAGAGAAGGTACAATATAAGAATCCAACTAATGAACCACCTAAAATCTAGAGTGACTGGGCATAATCCATTAAATAATATTAGTACAAGTCTGACACAAAAAAGGGCCTCAATGACTCTTATTTTCAACAAAACTGAAAAATACATAAGACAAGGAAATTCCTTGGAACATGTTGGCCTACAAGCAGCTAACTCTGGTATTTCGAATATCAGCCTCGGAATCTAGTCCAAAGAAAAACAATTAGGATGTGCTAGGAATAGAACCTAAACAAGTGTAGAAAGCAAAGAAGTGAGAACCAAACAACCAATGGGTACTTAACAAGTATCCCTGAGTGGCTCTAAGACAAAGAGGTGACGAGAACCACTACCCTGACATACTAACCACAATCCTTCAAAACACCTAGTTGCAACAAATATCATAATCCATAAATTTATAATGATAGATACAGAGCATAGGGGATGACCACAGTAAAATCAACAACTTAAAAAAAACCAACAATAATAATCTATAATCAACCAACGAAGTATCAACATAATGTCTTAGAGAATATCGTCCTCAATAGAATAATCAACTAACGAGGTATCAACATAATGTCTTAGAGAATATCATCTGCAATAGAATATTAACTTTGCCTCATTAAGTATCTCAATAGATAAGTATCAAAACCAGTAATATAACTAATACCAAACCATTTCAAGTATCAAGATCACATCTTCGACATATCCCAATTGTATGCCTCCCATCTCGATTAAACACTATCCCATGAGTCATATAATACACTTATGAAGGGATTTTATCATTACTCATATCAGTCCCCAATACACGTGTACAACTATGGTAAGAAGGGTACATCAAATGCTATCAAGAGAAGGACTCATGTACTATATTTTAAAAGGAATATATCAAGGCAAAAGGAACATTACTCAAGTCAACATCTATATTAGTTCCTACCACATAAGTCCACATATGGTAAGAAGTGCACAACAGACATTACCGAGAAATAAAACTATAGGATAGATTTTAAAATGACTATCCCAACATCAATACTATAACTCATAACTAGTACATAATCATCTTATGACCCAATATACAACAATTATGTAAAACCAGTCCATTCCATCCTTTAGTGCTTCACTCAGTTCACAACACACAAGTCCAAATGTGGTAAGAAGGGTACATCCAATGCAACCTAGAAAAGGACTTGTGGGAAGGATTCATAATAGACAAGCTAAGGTAAAAGGAACATCATGTAAAATAAATTGTTATCACCGAATCTCTATCATTACTATAGGATCATTACTAGTCTATTTAGGTACAGGGATCTCTACTCTAGCTAAGAAAGGACTTATGGGAAATCCCCATTCATTATTTCACTAACTCATTCAATGAGTCCCTTACACCCTAACCAGTACCTAACACACAACTACACCCACAATAAGAAGGGTACATCTAAAGTTATTGAAGAATGTACTAGTAAGATGGGTTCTGAAGAAATAGACCAGGTAAAAAATGAACATACCATTGTACTACATTTTTTATCTATCACAAGCTAATTTCTCAAGTTATGATCAAACCTATAACCCTCCATAGGTTAACAACCCAAACAGATACACCAAGCAGAAGAATAAAACATAGCTCTACAAATAAAAGGAATAACATGAATGCCTAATATCAATAAAAAAATACCCCAAAACCTAATATGTTAATACAATAATCCTTTATAGGAGTATAAAATATTAGATGAAAAATAAATATAAGAAAGGAAAAGTAAACTCCAAATCCTAGTAGCCCATTCCTATCTCTAGTCTTCAACCAAGCATTAATCCTAAATCAGTGGTGAGACTCATACTAGGATCTACACAAAAAAATATAGAAGTATAATATAAGAACCAAAAGGCAAAGCATTGGGTACCCAATAGGCATCATAGGCCAACTGTGCACATACAAGAAATAGAAATAGTAAATAGACATATAATGAAAAAAAAGTCAAAAAAATCAAATAAGTAGGGCAAACACGGAAGAACTACCTAAATAAAATACAAATAGGTAAATAGTTTGATAGAGCTAGCAACCAGTTATTGGAGATTCAAGAAAAAGGAATACAAATATACCAAAGTCCATGCTCAACTAACAAGTAAATATGGAAGAAATATATGGAATTATACTGGTAACCTCAATAATATAACAGAAAGGAAGAAAGTCTATTATCACATAATCATGAATAATATAAGGCAAGAAGAAAAACCCAAGGATAAATAACAAACAACTGGCGTAATAATCCAAATAAGGAAATAAGTAAAGTATAGTCCCAATGATTTCCCATACACCCGAGGGATACCAACTGTAATGACCCTCATGATCATATATGATAAATACATGACGTTTTGCATTCTAGAGCAT
>JBDJHY010215330.1:0-11318 GCA_039654485.1 Withania somnifera | reverse complement strand
CTTGAGGTTACTGGTATACCGACCATGCTCTATTCCTTATCTTCCTTGATTCCTATTATTTATTGAGTTATAATTCATATATGTTGTTGCGAGGATGCCAAGTACGTTCTCTTCCATTACCTGCAATCCTGTTATGTGATTAGCTAGCGCTATATGTCTATGTGACATTTGTTAATACTTGAGTTACTAGTTTTCTTGTATTGTCCTATTTTCTTCTGTGACCTATACTCGTGTATTATGTTATTTACTGTACTTATCACTGTTATGTGTTCAGTGGTCCCTCGAAGCCTACTAAGTACTGGTTGGTTCAAAGACTTGTACTCATACAACACTTGCACTTGTGCAGATCCGAGTACAGGTTCCCATCCCTAATACACAGATCATTGTTCATTTGGATCCTTTTTATATCGGAGATTCAGGGTGAGCTTGGCATCCATCTTGATCCTGTTTCTCTTTAAATTTATTTTTTATTGATCTCCATTGTATTTCGGAGACATCTTGATACTGTATTTCTTTTAGTTTTATCATTTTGTACTTAGTGGTTCGTTTGACACTGATATTGGATTTTGGGTAGTCATTCTTTCTTATTTAATTCAGAAAACATTACTGTCTTTCATATAACTTGTTATTATTCCATATTTAATGGAGTAGTCCTTTGCTTCGGCTACGAACTATAGGGTTTTGTTCTCCTACTGGTGGTATAGTAGGTGTCATCATGATCCGTGAAATCAGGTCGTGACAATTCAGTATCGTATGGTTACTGAGGTTCATCTCAACACAACATTTCATCCTCAGACAGGTGGTCAATTTGAGAGGACCATTTAGGTCATGGAGAACATGTTTCATGCTTGTGTGCTTGATTTTGGTGGTTTTTAGGATTAGGACTTGGCTTTAGTAAAGTTTTCTTATAACAACATCTACCACTCCAGCATTCAGATTGTTCCTTTTGAGTATTTATATGGTAGATGATGTCGCTCGCTTGTTGTTTGGTTTTGACGAGTTTGAGTCTAGACTATAGAGTAGAAATATACTTTGAGATACTTTTAGAGTTTGTCTTATCTAGGATAGATTGCGGGCATCAGAAAGTAGATAAATAGTTTTCAGACCGTCGTTATAGTGCTTTGTTGTTCAGTGTTGGTGATCGAATCTTTTTGTTGGTATCACCCATAAAGGTCATGATGAGGTTTGAGAAGAGGGGACAGATCAACCCTTGGTACATTGTTGTTTTTCATATACTTGATCATATTGGTAGTTTCACTTATAAATTATCTTGCCTCCGATGTTCTCAATTGTGCATCCTGTGTTCTATGTGTTCTATGTGTCTATGTTGATAGAGTACATCCCAAATGAGTCACATGTGCTCTGTTATGATTTTGTTCAGGTTGATGAGGGATTATCAATTGTTGAGGAGCCGATTCTTATTTTTACTAGGGAGATGAGGACGTTGAGGTCTAGGGATATTCCCTTAACTTAAGGTTTAGAAGAGGGATCATACCGTAAAGGAGGTCAGTTGAGTGATTGAGAGTAAGTTAAGATCTCAGTATCCGCACTTGTTTTGCCTTCAGGTACCTCCTTCTTATGATTTTTGGGGAAAAAAGTCCTTTTTAGTTGTGGATGTTGTGATGACCCTTACGGTCATTTATTTATTTTTTATTTTCTTACATCTTAGAGCTTTCCTATAGAAGCCCTAAGTAATTTATGACTTATCAAGATTGGTGGTTTGGTTCTAGGGTCATTCCTTTAGTTCTTAATTTCCATTTCCTTGCTTTAGAGCCTTAACTATTGAAATCATTAACTTCAGTCAATACTCTATGAAAACTTAGAATTGAATTCTAACAGTTTTGTTAGCTCTAAAATGTGGATTTTGGTCTAGATTGACTCTTGATTCGTGTCTGGGGGCCTTGTTTTTGGTTTTGTGAATATGTGTGTTTTTGGCATTTTAAAAGTCATAAGTTTTTCTTGGGTTGATTTTTCATGATCAAAGCCTCGGATTGAAAATTTGACTCCCCATTTACTCTGTAATGTCAACTTTGGGTTAGCTGAGTTGTTCATTTGGGCTTCTAGCCAACCGGGATTATTTCAAATGCTCAGTTGGAAAGTTGGTAAGTTTGGCTTAGAGTTGACTTTAGTGAATATTTCATTGAAATGATCTTGGGTTATAAATTTTTTCGTTCCATTGAGTCTGAAATATCATTCCATATAGGTAGCATTTTTGGTTTGTGTTCATCAGTTTTTGAATGCATTCCGAGCATCATTTTGGAAGTTTATTTTTTCTGGGTTTCAGTTATTGCTGATGCAACCCTCATCTTCCCTTCATGTTCATGGGAAACGATTGTGCTCGCAGTGATCATGTGTTGTGTTGACCTCTGTGTTGTCATCCCGGTTCACTACATTCGTGAAAGGGAGGGTTGGACTAGCCAAGTCACTATCCTCTGTGCATTTACACAAGGACATTGTATTCACAGTTGGTTTTCCTGGCTAAAGGAAGCAGTCAGTTAACCCTGTTCGCACAAGCCTTTTCATTGGTAGTATAAAATCTTCAAAATCTAATTTTCTTCCATTATTAACCATTGTTTCAATTACAAATCTCTAATTCCACCATTTTCAATTCTTGAGGTATTTCATGCTACAGTGGGTGATGTTGAAAACAATATTTCATCCATTATTCTTTGATTATTGGTAAGTTTCTACTCTAATTTCATCAAAAAAAATCCCAAATTCTCAATGTTGACTCCTCACTTTAATTCATTGATTTTATCTCATTTCTTTCTCTTCTTAGATCTAGATTTTGGTTTTGAGTTTCCTTTGATGTGGGGAACATTTTGATTTCTTTTCTTTAAAGTTTCGGGTTTGCGGGCCCATAGGCTTGTTTTGACTTAAATATGTTTACCCTAGCTATAGTTATAGCTTAAGGGTATCATTTCACTCGTATTAATATGTATTATTATTTTGACAGTTTCAAGATTTTTCTAGTTAATTTTCATTTTTGGAGCCGTTGGAGCTGTCTGAGCTACATTATTCAATGATTGCAAACTTATCTTCAGATTCTAGGTAGGATATGGCTTACTATATTAAATTTCTCTTATATGAGAAATAATTGTAGTAATTATCCAGGCTTAGGTTAAGTTTTAAGATTGGTGTCGTTGCCCCTGTCCATTTTTTTAATCTACTTCTAGGTTATCTTTTGGTATTGCATTTTCGACTATAGATTACTGTGTCACCATGCGTAGTCTTGATCGACTTTGGAACATATACTATGAGATTATTGAGAACTATTGTGTCCTGCATATCGACTAACTTGTTCTAGATTGTTGTACTGACCGCGCATGTGCAGGGCCGGTAAGACTTGTTAGAAGCATATCATTATTATGAATTGTTTGTGAGATTACTGTTTTTTATGCATTGGTTTCTACTATTTTATTTCCAAGAGACAACATTACTGATTTTTATACCTTGTATGCCTAGTGGACTTGTTTTCAGTATTATTAGATAAAATAATGATTATTTAATGATGATTTTACCTTTTTTATGACAAAATGAATCGTACAATGCAACCATTATTTTGATGTAATACGACACTTGGTGATGCCTGAGAACTAGACATTGATGTTTTTATACTTATATTAGACTCAGTGATACCCAAGAAATTATATCAAGATTACTTTTATATAAACCCGGTGATGCCCAGGCACTCATTCATAGATTGATATATTGAGGTTACAGTTTTGGCTATTAGTGTTGAGATAGTATGTAGTGATGCCCTTCATAAAACTTGCCGATCCAGTCTAGTATGCAAATGAAAGAGGGGTATACGGGAGAAGCCCTTCCATGGGTCCTTCCTGCCAAACCTACGAGTATTGGAGAAGAAGCTACATATTTACTTTTAGCATCACAACATATCATTCTATATCCTCCACTCTTGTCCTCTATTTGTTGGTTATACTCTCAATTGTATGGGAGGCCAGAGGGTTTGCATTCACTTTTTTGTATCTCTTGGTTGCATGGGAGGTTGTTGGTATTTTTTCTTTACTTATTATTATACAGTTTTACTTATATTAGATGTTTAAGAATGTTTGTCTCCCTTTTATTCTCCCTAGTTTCTATATTTGTATGTAGTTGTTCCTTCTTCCTCTTTCCATTATTTGAAGTTATTGGTATACCACCATTTTTCTTTTGTCTTTATTTATATCTTATTAGCTGAGAAGGATACAGGTATGTCCTCTCCTTTATTTTCCTAAATCTTCCTTATTGATAGCTAGTTTTCTAGGATATTTATTTATTTATATCTTTTTAGTTAAATTTCTATATATCTACTCTACATTGACTTCTGTGACCTATTTTCCTTATTTTTCTACTTGATGCTTTTATTTCTTATCTTATATGGGCCTGGTCGGCAAATGATGCCTACTGGATACCATATTACTTCGGCTATTTGGTACTCATACTACAATTCTGCATCTTCCTGGTGCAGATCAAAGTACGAATGGTTACCGTTGATTTCTTAGATTTATGTTGATCATTTGTTGCTGAGCTAGATAACGTTTTTTGGAATTTCGGACCTAGATTTACCTTTCTTATTACTTCTCTTTTTCATTTTCATACTCTTGAGACAGATGTACTTGTTATTTTTAGATTATGTATTTCCTTGACAATCTTATATAGAGGTTCACGCATTGGATACCTGGTTTGGGGGATTTTATTTTATTATATTAGACTTATGGTTATCCGTGTCCTATTTATCCATGTTTTATATTTTAGTTTACTCGTATCCATCATTTTTTACTTGTTGGGTGATTTTCCTATGGTGGGTTGTACGTTCCCTCAAGACAAGTGAAATTGGATCGCGATAATGAGTTGGGATATGTGCGGTCATGACTGGATTTTGGTCTTCACGAGTTGGTAACAGACAGATAAGTTCATTGGTCTTACAAAGCCTAATTAAGTCTAGTAGAGTCTCGTAGATCGGTATGGAGATGTGTGTCACTTAGCTTCAAAAGGCTATGGGGATTTTTAGGAAACTTTCTATTTCATTTATTCATCCAGATTTTTGTGGTTGGTCCATTTGGGTGTTGAGTATTTTTCTCATTCTTTTGGCATATTTGTAGGATTAGAGAAACTAATAAGGGGAGGTTTTTTCCCATGCCTTTTTTTGAGGTCCCAATCAGAGGAATAGGCCAGGACAAGCAATATTCTAGGGTGAGGTAGAATTGTGGGATAATCTAAGAGTTAGGCTAAAGCAGTCTCCCCAGATCCTAAAATAGACTTTAGTAGTTTGTAGGTACCCCTTGAGTATGCAGTTGCACCACTTCTTCATAATACAATATTGAGAGTGTTGGGAGTTCTTGAGGGTAAGGAACAGAGTGAGGGTGCGGTGGGTACTCTACGGGGTTCACATACCAGGGTAGGATCTCAAACCCCAAATTAACAATAGGACCCAATTATTCATGGTTTGGTGGTACAATGACCCTTACAACCATTTCTATATATGACGTGTTTTCTTGCATTCTAGTGTAATTTGTTAGCTTCCCCTGGTCATTTATAAGCCATTGGGATCGGTAGTCCATCACCCTAGAGGTTCAATTGAGAATTATCTCATTTTTTCTATTTTAGAGCATAAACTTAGGTAAGATAATTATTGACTTTAGTCAATATTCCACCAAGACGAGCTTAGAATCGAATTCTGACAGTTCTTTTGGCTTGGAACGTGGATTTTGTCTAGATCTACCCTTGATTTTGGTCTAGGATATTTCAGTGTAATTTTATCTTGTTTGACGAGATAATAACATATCAGGGTTGAAAACTTGACTTTGGTGAAACTTCGATGATTGGACCCTCAGGTTTAAACTTTAATGGTTCCATCAGCTCCGGAATACCGAATTTAGGAAAAATGGGCATTTACTTCGATTCCTCGAGTTGTTTGTTTTAAATTGAGACGGTGTCTAATTTAAAGCTCGAGTTGCCAAATTTATTATAAAAGCTGGCAAAACTCGAGATATTTTAGTTTTTATTAGTATTTGAAAAATATATAACTATTTTTCTAGCCTTTTAAGAATGTTTTGAATAATTTTTGGATTATAATATTTATCTATATTAATTATAAAAAAATTATAATTACTAGTACCTTAATGAGATAGTAGGTATAGTTGTATTGAAAAATTAATATTTTACAAGGTAAGTAATGTTAGAAATAATTTTTATTAATTATGATATATTTTAACATTTGTAATTATTTTAATACACATTTATTCAATATAAATTATAAAATTGTTCAAAATCAAGATAAATTATTAAGATTATCAAAGAAGATTCTCAACCGTTCTCTTATCGTGATACTTCATTCGGACTGGTTTGTACATGAATGCGTGAGTTATACCAAATACTCAGTAAATTATATACTACATCAACTCATTGTTTTCAAGAGGGATAATGAACTCCACAAATATCGATCAAAACTTGATCCCTTTTATAGGTATACAATTTCAGAAAGCACAATAATTGATATAGGTAGTCCGTATTGGTATCAAGTCTATTTCCATGTTCCGATCTTTCCCTCTTTTATACATGTTTCTTAGGTGAAGTCTCGCAACTATATTTGAAAATGAATTGGTTATCCATAAAGAGAAATAAAGTTTTCTTTTAGTTTCGCTTCTTTCTCTTCAAATTCAAAAAGATTTGTCGGAAATTGCAGGTTGGGTTTGTTTGACCAAGAAAGGCATGGGACTTTTAAGCATTTCTTGGTGTGAGTTAGGCTACTAGAGATATTTTTATTCCTACAGCTGTACTGGTTAGTACAAGAATTCGTGAGTTATACTGAACTAAGAGATATATAGAATGCATTATTGCATTCACATTACCTATTTTGAAGCCTTTTTCTAGGATTGTTGTACGTTGTATTTTTGAAATTCATAAATGTATATTTATATATACACATATAGTTATTAAAAAAAAGGAGTATCAGTTATTTACATTAAGTATTCACGCTATTCAAAGACTTTTCAAGGAGATTTTTCTTTTAAATTTGGTAAGTAAAATATTCCTGTCTAATTCTTTAATTTTGACAAGTTTTGCACTTTTATTATTATTTTCCACGGGATGTTTTGAGCCCGATTTATGAATGAAGTGTGCCCATTTTCTAAGCATGAGTTCCTGGTGTTGTCGGGAACCCTATTGTAATTTTTGTTTTTTGGTCCAGTTAGCAGGTCCCGCGAGCTTATTTTGGACCTGGTTTTTTTCCTAGCTTTGGATTTGATATAAATTATAACATTAGTTTCATCTTGATGAATAGATTCTCATTTGGTCAGTTTCTGGGACATTCAGAGAAGTTTTTCCTCAGATGGTCAGATTCCCGTATGCTATAATGCTGTTTTTGTTAGATGACAGGTAGGATCCTTGGGCTTACACTATGGATATGACTTGTGTAGTTACACTATATAGCATGGTTTTATTAGGTCGATACTATGACCCTTGACCACTTATTCTCTCCTACTTCACATGTTTCTCTCTGATGGTGCTCAATGTAATACTACGCATTTGACCTAGTGTTGACCTTGTGATGGATGTATCATTACTCTTTAAGTTATCAAATGCCAATGTATGGGTTGGATTTTGGTCTTTGCTCTTGGATTTGGGCTAGTTGTTATGTGCTACTAGCTTATAGCTTAGACTGACCTTGTGCAGGACGTAGGATAGTTGTAGTATTTCTTGTGAAATGCATTCATAAAACACATTCATACAGCACTAACGCCATGAGGTTCAGATTTCTGAGAGCTATGTATTTTGGTTGGGGGCCTGTTATCACATTTTCTAAGATTGTATGGCCTAGTAGGCCAATTTCCATATGTTAATTCATGAATGAACTAAAATTGGTATAAATGAAATTTTCTGATGATCAATAACAACATAAGTGGTTTTTACTCATTTTAGACCCGGTGGAGCCTAGGGAACTCGATACTTACTTTTTACTTATTTTAGACCAAGTTTCACACCCTGGAACCAGGTACTGTCACCTACTATTCTCGATGGCACTTAAGTCCGACCGAGCATTAATAATGAGTACAACCTTCTTTATACTATATCATACTTGTTGAGTTAAGCATTGTTCGTAACTACTGAGACTTGTGGCACTGATATGCTGAGAAATTATGTTATGGTGATACCATTATACTATGGAACTTTAATACTAAGCCATGATATATACTGAGACATTAGAGATTTGTACGCAGTTGTCATACCTCGATAGAACTTGCCATTTTAGGGATAGATATATTGGAGGAGGGGTCTACGATAAAGTAGAGGTACTTGGGGGAACACCTTCCATGGGTCCTTCCTACTGGGCCTACGAGTACCGTAGGAGGAGCATACACTGGAGCTGTTGCATAATTATTGTTGTGATACTTTACTGCAGTTGTTTTCTGCATGAACTCTCTGGTAGTATAGGATGTTGAAAAGGTAATCATCCCTTATTTGTACTCTTCCATTCTTATGGGGGCTTGGAGGGATTTTACATGTATCTACTATTACTTGTAGTTGTAGCAAATGACTGCAGTTGTTATTTGTTGATCATCCTTACCTAGTAGGTTTATCCGTTCATATTTGTGCTTATCATATCCTTTCCCATTCATGTCATTGAGGTTACCGTTACACCGCCCATTCCCCCGTGGTCTTTCCTACTACTTTTTGTTACCTTCTTGCTTATTATTATTGTTCTACTTCTTGAAGGATCTGGGGCATGTATTCTCTTACCTACGTTCCTGGTTCCCTATCATAGCTAGCTGAGTTTACTTGATACCTATACTTATTGCTCCTAGTTGTGTAGCTAGCTTCCTATGCTATCCTATTTATTTTTGTGACCTGCTTTTTTTACATTCCTGTTATTTATTATGATTAAGCTTGTTAAGTGCCTAGTGGGCTCTCAGTGCCTACTGGGTAGTTGTTTCTTCAACAACTTGTACTCATATATCGCTTGTATTTCCTTGGTGAATATTTGAGTACTAGCACCCACCGTTGGATTCACTGATTCTTTCCTTGTTACCATGGACTTTAGGAGATACAGGGTGAGCTTTGAACATCCATCTTAGCCTATGTCTCGTCAGCTATTATTTTATCTATTTTGTATTCCAGAAATGGATTGTATATTATGTCTTATGTATATTTTTTATACTATACCTTTTAGTTTCTTATGTATACAGGTCTTGGGATGGATTTTCCGACTGTTTTATCCTATTATGTTTTCCATTTTCCTTTCAACTTACTATTTATTACTTTTATTACTTGTACATAGCTTTTTTACGGCTAATGGTCCATTACTTGTTGTTTCGAGCTACGAGGATTGGGTATCCTAATGAGGGTTGTAGATGCCTTCACAACCTAATAATTTGGCATGATACATTGGTATCAAAGCCTAGTTTATTACCAGTATGAGTATTATAGGGCCAATGTCTGTTAGAGTTCTGCAGATCAGTTCAGAGACGTCTGTGTCTTATATTCAGGAGGCTATAGTGGACATTTCGGAATGGAACTCTATTTTTATGATCCTATATCATGCTTGTATACTAGATGGCTCCTGTAAATCTCTTTTTTTACCTTTACTTTTTTGCAGATGGCATGCACTCGATCAACGACCATGATCGAGGGCGATCCCTCTGAACCAACAGTTCTAATTTTATCACAAAACCATACAACATCACACATGAGGACTATGGACTCAGTTATAGATCTAATGTCGGTTCTTGACAAGAAACTGGTCGAGGTTTCTTCTCCTCGGTAAACAGTAAGCTCGTGGGCATCCTAAGCACCACCAAAGCCAGCACCAATGCCCACCCTAGATGTCAAAGCCTTATCATGGTAGTTGTTGAGTGTATTTAGAGGTCCGTCTTTATATGTAGCCTATACATTCGTCTAGGGGGAAGCCTTGGGTGCATCTAGTTTCAGAGAACAGTGCTGCTGCAGCTCCTTTTCTAGTATTGATAACAGTGGTTCCCATTCCTACCCAGGTGTTTCCCATACCGTCGGTTTCCTATCTAGAGAACCTTATGAAATTATGACAAACTTAGAATAGATCTCCTGACTAGATTTCTTTGTCTTGGTCCTCTGAGTTTTATGGGCACTCCTGGGGAGAATTCCCATGAGTTTATTATTGAGTGTGAGAAGAGGTTAAGGAACCTCTATATGTTAGAGTCATACAAGGTCGCCTAAACCATATTTCAGATAAGGGATACAGTGAAGCAATGGTGGAGAGTGTAGATGACTTGTAGGCTAGTTGGGTCACCTCAGTTGACTTGATCAATATTTTATGAGGATTTCATGCAAAAGTTTGTGTCACAGTCTAAGAGGGACCGATTTAGACAGGCATTTAGGCTTCTCGAGCAGGGAGCAATGTCAATTGCAGAGTATGGGTCCAAATTCCATTATTTTTCTTGGTTTTATGGATGTAGATAACCTCTTGTGCTATTTTTATTGATTCCATTGAGTCTAGAATATGTTTCCACTCAGAAAACATATAAAGTTTGTTAAATTTGGACTTTGTTTCAATTCTGTAGCTAAATTGGAAAATCTGTACTTTTCTGCAGAATTTTGTTCTATATCGGCAGTTTTTCTCCATACCGGCATACCGGTGTGATGCCCGAGTGTTTTGTTCTGTCTAGGAAGTTTTGGCTGGCATATCGATATGTGTACTCCGGTAGGCTTCCAGGCATATCGGTATGTGTAGGTCGGTAGGCTTCCAGGCATATCAGTATGTGTAGACTAGTAGGCTTCCCGGCATACCGGTGTGTATACACAGGTAGGCTTCTAGGCATCCCATTCCGGCTTCGAACACTGTAGCCCGACATCTCGAGTAGCCAGTTCGGCAACATGACTGATTGTTCAGTATCGATATACTCGGACACCAGACGCTGAATCCCCTTACTTGTCTCTCTCCTTCCAGATTACTTTTTCTCCTTGTCTCATCTCTTTGACTCTGGTACCCAACAGTCCGACAGCCGGTAATTTATCCCTACAGTCCGGCAGCTGGTAAGTTAGGTCGGCAGTCCGACAGCCGGTAAGCCATCTCGGCACCCTGGATGACCCCATGAGCCGATCACATCACCGGACTCGCCTCGTTGTCCTCTTTCTTTTCCTCCTAGTCACTGTATAGCACATTTTGGCTCGGTTGGAGACCTTCCTCCAGCTTATCCGGTCTCCACACTTAGTACATTTTCTGCTTCTTTCAGAATTTCCTGAATTGGGCCCAAAGACCTGCTAGGGCCCTGACCCGCCCAATAACACCTTAATTAAAAGGGTGTAAAGCGTTCCTTTCTTCACACTTCAGCTAAAATATT
>JBDJHY010215329.1:0-20904 GCA_039654485.1 Withania somnifera | reverse complement strand
ACATAATAGAAATGGTTTGAGTGCCTGGAGCAAGGTGTATTCTGAAGTCTATTTCCTTATCAGGAGGGACTCTAGGTACATCCTCATGAAAGATATCTACATATTCTCTAACCACTGGGACTGCCTAAATATTAGGAATTTTTTACTCGAAATCTTTTACTCGAACCAAGTGATAGATACACCTCTTAGAGATAATTTTCCTAGCCTCGAGGCATAAAATAAACCTACCCTTGGGATCAACAAACTTAACTTCCCATTCTAAAATAGGTGCATTAGGAAACATAAAACTGAAGATTCTAGTCCTAAAATCTACAATGACATATCATAATGGAGCTAATCCACCCAAGAAGTTAAATAAAAATTCACCATGTCCAATTCAAAGAGATTACTAGGAAATATTTCATTTAGTTCTGACACTAGCAATTATAATAGACTCTTTTAGGTAATATTACATTACAAAAGGGGTGGAGTCAGAGAATTAGTTAGATAAATTTTCAGGGCAGACTCTAAAATGCCTAGCAATAAAATGGGATATAAATTACAAGGTAGATCCAAGGTTTAGAAAAGTATAAAACTAAATATCATAAGTCTTTAGCATGCCTATAACAACACCAGTTGGCTTCTTTTTCTCCTTTCGGGAGACACATGCATATAATCAATTTTGGCATTGACTGCCACCAGTGCTAGAAGAAGCACCGTGCTTATCTGGGCGAGCAACTGTTACAGCTGATGAAGAAGTAGTCTGAGGTTTATTCAAACCTTTTTAAAATTTTAGGAAGTCTCTAAGAATGTTTCCTAGCTTTCCATACACAAAAGATCCCTTATGAGGACACTCCTTATGTTTGTGGGCCAGATGACCACAAAAAATAACAAATTCTTTGGCCATATCTCCACTTTTCGAGATGATTATTACCCTATATAGCACATTGGGATAATATCATCCTCCAGTCACACTTTCTTGTGAAGCTAACCTTACTGACTTATTCTTCTGACTTTGAAGTGGTCTAGTACAATGAGTAGGAGCACTTTATGATGAAGGGACTGGAGAGCTAAAACTCTGTTTTTGTTGTATGGGGTTTCCACTAACCGTAGAATGAATAAAATCTTCTAAAACATTCCCTACTTAATATTGCGGAATTTCTCTCACATATTATCCTTGTCCCCTTCTATTTTCTCTAAGTGAAAAAATTACCCATGTCCATCCTAGCAATAAAAGTGGTTTACCTTTCTTCTTTTATCAATTGAGGGTAAAGGTGAAAAACAAATATGTCCATAACATTCTTCATATCAACGACCATGCATTGGGCATACCTAGAAAGTAGGGTGAACTTCATGTCATATTCAGGAACTGTTATAGAACCCTACTTCAAACTAAAAAATTCACTCATTCCTCTCTTTATTTCCCCTATGAAAGAACCTATCTAGGAAAGCACATTAAAATTAATCCCAAATAGGAGGAACTTCTATTGCAAACCTATTCTTCTTCCATTTGTTAGTCCAATCTAGAGCCACATTTTTTCAGCTTTAATACCTAAATCCACCCTATCAATCTCTACACCTTTATAATATCGCATACCTTATTAACCTCTTCAATGAACCCTTATGGTTCTCAAGTGATGCATCAAATGAAAATCCCTAACTCTGGCTGTACCTGCATCCTAAACAACTAGTGGGATAGCTAGAGCTTCATCTTGCTATTGAGTTTGATCAACAACAGTCTTGATTATCAAGTGCATCATATTGCGAAACTCGCGTTGGTTATATTGTATAGCCTAGGAGCTAGCGAAGCCAAAATCTATTGGCCTTAATTCCTAGTCTGACGAGTTGGTTTTTTGCATGAAGGCATGATCTAAAATACATAAATAATGAGTCATAAAAGATTATTGGATTTAAAACCCAAAGCACAAAATATGACATAAAATAAATGGAAAATTTCCTAAAATTTTAGTAGTCCCTCAGTTATAAGTATGTCCTAATTGACACCCAAAACATAAACTTTACCATACGTCATCTTTAAGACATCATAGTACAATTGAACCTAAGGCTCTAATACCAAGTTTATAAGCACCAAAGTGACCCCTAGTTTCCACAGGCATCATTAGCCACTGAGTTGCTTTGTGGCATCGGATGGACCCTTTTCTCATCACACAATTCTATACAATTCCATATATATATATATATATATATAATAGTGGTGGATACCCCAAATAATAAAGAAAATACAGTTGGAATAAATATAAAATTCAACATCATAATGTCAATGTGTCGGAACGTCTCTAGACTCATGAATTAATATGTTACTAAGACAAGTCCCTAGATAGCTATGAATGAATTAAATAAATATTCAATAGTGTACTACCATGTTGTTGTGAATCCAATAATGCAATGATATAAAATAATCCCCGTTCCATGGGAACTGACCTATCTATAAGACTGTAAGAGTAGTAGATCTGGTCAACGACAAGCATGTGAATGGTTGGCCAAAGTAACATGTGTAAAATACATGCAGCTCAAGGAAATATGCAACCAACATATTTAAATATACTTAGTAAGTGGGAAGGCAGAAGGTAAGTAATATGAATAAGCTATACAATGCATGATCAATTAATAGTGACCTTACCTAATTTCTATTATTAAATATTGGATAGTTCAATTAATCAAGTAAAACTAATTATTTAATAAAATAAACTTTCAAATATTAACTCATAACACTATGGAAGATTTATAATCGGCATATATGACCATGTGAGCAAACATGGTATTCAATCTGTGTCCCAAATGATTGGTGCATTATACCTTGCAACAGATATAGTACTTATCAATAACTTAGTGTATCCATCTAGTTCTCCTAAATGGGCTCTCATTGGTCCATATGATATAATCCCATGATTGGAAATATAGTTGTGGCACTGGGTTTTTCAAACTAATCTACTCGGTGCTAATACTACTCTTAAAACACCCCACTTCTCCTGACTTAACCAATAAAAAACAATTTAGGTGAAAATTGACCAAGTAACATGTCTTAGCAACTTTGGGAAACTTCATCAAATTCCCTTGTTTTAGTGGATTATGATTGTTTTAGACAAACAGTCACATGACTTATCAAATCACACAATTCCTATCAAAATCCCATATATGCATCATTACAGGTTGAGCTTTCAAGTTAAAAAGGAGGGTACACAATTTATCCAAATCTTAACATTTTAATGTAAACACGAAACATAGTAAGAGAATGCAAGAACATACATAAATAGATTATTCATACATTTGCAACATAGACTACAAAAATTATAGGAAATTAGGGTTAAATGATCCTATCAAGTTCACCCATAAAAGAATCTAGGGTTGGTACAAAGGGTGGAAGGATCCCCTTATTCATAAACCCCACATATATGAGACTTGGAGAAATCCTATGTTGAATTTGGAGAAAAATATTTCCCCTTTGAAACCCTAGTTCTTAAGCCTTGAGATAAAAATATTGATGTTTTTAATTCTTTATTGATAGTTTTGAAATAATGGGGGAAAATAAAAGGTTGAGCTTTTATATTTCTAGTTTTAGGCCCTAAAACAACATAGTTTTATTTATTAAAGAGTGGGGAATTCCCATGAAGTATCTAGAAAAAATGGGATTTAAAGTGAACTAGAAGAAGTCAAGGGTCGCTTGACTGTCTATCAAGTGACTTAATAGATCATAAAGTTGCCTATGAAATCTTCCCCTTGGTTGAAACATCCAATGTGTATGATGGGTCCTTTTACGACTCGTCATTGGCTTTTATGGTTCGTCGAACAATCTATAGGGTCATTCCACACTTAGAATTTTTTGTGGGGATTTTTTTGGAAAACTAAAATTAAAATAACCAATGAAATTACAGTCCATAAAACCCATCAACAAAAAATAGGAAGACCTATGAAGAGAAAACGGTGTTCAGTTCTGGTGAAAATGCACCAAATAATTTTTTTAGATCAAGTAATGCATAGGAGAAATTTCTAAGGTTTTACAGTATCATAATGATAGAAATATGAATATTACACCAGAGAAAGAGTGTATTTCTATCTCATTATAATTGTTTTAAAATATATCATTATCTGGTCCTCGAGATGTAACTTTTTTATCCCCCCTATCATCTCCTTTAGATCAAAGATGAAACTCTAAGTACGTGGACCTGTTCCATACCATCTAAGCTAGCCAAAGATTTCATTACTCTACATGTTTGTCGCATCTTAATAACATGGACTCTAAACTTTCCGTAAGGTATTATCTCTGCAAATACTTAAAATCATCTCTAAACTTCTTTTTGGATAATTCTATTAACCTTTTACCTATAAGGTCATCATTCCATAACTTATGAACCTATCGAAGTACATAACCACTTATTCTCGTACTTCACACTATAGTCTTCTCTTCTTAGTCTACTAAAATTATACCTCTATATTCATATCCAACAATGATGTGACCCTCTGATGTCCAGCGTATTAACTCACATTAGTTGAGAATAAATTTTGGGCCAATACTTCCAGAGTTGTTCTATATTTTCAAGGCATATAACTACGTGTGATTTATTCATTAAATATATCATCCTCACGTGCTGAGGGTATGACCCATTCTAGAAGGTGTGTGACCTTATCCTATAGTGGTAAGTAGTTTTGGGATGTTGTAATGACCCTATATTGACAGTCAAGTGACCCTTTGTTACACCTTAAGTCTACACCTTGGATGGGACAGGCATCAAAGATTACAAATAACCCTGAGCTAACCTTGGAACATGAATGCCACTAAGAACATAACTAAGAAAATAAGTCGATGCACAAGGATAGCTGGAAAGTTTTTAAATAAGCTTATATAAATCTTAAATAGTAGAAAACACATTCTTTAAACCCATAACGTAAATAATGGTATGAATTATCTGTCTAAAAAACCTCTACTAAATATGACTATTGACTTGCTGGGAGAAGTCCCCAATTAACTCTAAAGATTGAAATGGAAAGGAAAGTAAATACTAAAAACTAGATTGAAATAATTTTGATTATCCTTGAATGATGAGAACTCATCCCTAAACTACTAAGAATGGAGTTTATGATATCCATAAGAGCAAGATGGAGTGCTTGAATCTACATTATAAAATATTGTATCACAAAGAAGTATGAGGTCAGTACTATAGGATGTACTAAGCATGTGAGATATTCATATAGCTAAAAGGCAGAAATCTATATTTATCATGTAAAGTATTCTAAAATATAAGGATAAAAGCATTTACAATACATAAAATCAAACTCAATTTTTAATGGATTGAGTAAATTATGTAACACATGTAAAGACTATAACTCAAAATTTGTATGAGAAATCAATCGATAGTTTGTATCATGTAATAGATCTTAAAAATGTTTAATTCTGAGTAAAACCCAGCGATCTATCTAAAGTTAAAAGACTTTAAAATTGATAACGCTGAACATGTTGTGAGATTCTCCAAAACGACATAAATTATTTAAGAAACGTGTGTGTTATACCTAGTTAATGGTACATACTTTGACTATTAAGCTCTAATAAATAGATCAATAAAGGCTAGACAAACCTACAGACACTAACGTAGTTATGAAACATGGGTATTACTATATACTATATGCTGAGCGAACCATGTCAGCTCAATGACAAATAATACTAAAACTAGAACAATTTGTGCTTATTATATACTAGAATTGGTCATTATCATTCATGGTATACCTGACTATGATACTACTTATGAACTGTGTTTTTTTAAGGAAACTATTCATGATTTGTAATTAACCTCCCAACCATTTCTGAGCTTTTACTTGATTTCTACATTTAAATATTTCTTGTACTTGCTCCATTTCATTTTTTACTTTCTGAAATTTGTTCTTCCCTTGAAGACAAGATCAGAATATAATCTTAATTGTTTCGTCAGCTCCAAATGTAGATTATGGTCTAGGTGGACTCTTGGTTTTGGTACTGGAGCGGTCGGCTGCACCTTAAGTTGTTAGCTGGGTTAAGTTTTAAATAGGTGTTGGTAATCTAACTTTGGTTAACTTTTAAGGACCGGAAAATCATATTCTGATTTTAATACTTCCATTGGCTCCAAAATGTCATATTTAGGTTTCTTAGGGTGGTTGGCTTTGTTCCCAAGGTTATTAGGCTTATTCTAATGGTCCTGTTGGATAAATGGCCTAATTTAGGTAAGTGTTGACCTCAGTCAACAATAGAGAAATAACTTGGGATAATCATTTTGTTTATTCGGTTTAGTTTGAAATGTTGTTTTCAAGATGGTAGCATAATCCCTTTGTTTTCATCATACTCCAAACATTTGAAGGGTCATTGGGTGATATCTCAATCTTGGGATTCATTTGCCATTTGGTGCTGGTAAACCCTTCTTTGTCATGGTGGATATTCCCTATTCACAAAGACTAATTGGATTTTGAATCGAGACTTGAGCGGAATGTTCTTCGTGATCATGATGGGCCGACAGTGTTTGTGAAGGATCCACCCATGTCACTTTCTCATTCATGTGTTGTAGACCACATTTTGAAAGAAGTCTTTATTGGCCTATAAACATAGTTCAGCCTATTCTTATACAAGTATTCAAGTGTTTTTACTCAAAAATTGAGTGTGTTCTCTGAGAATTTGGTATCTAACTATTGGTATGCAGTTGAGATATCATAGGGAATCAATTGAGGACTATTTTCTCTTTGTTATGAGTAAGTACCTGATCCTTTTCCACATTAAATTTTCTAATTTTGAGTAAGTACCTGATCCTTTTCCACATTAAATTTTCTAATTTTTTCTCTGTCATCTACATAAATTTTGGGAGTTATTTGGGGATAATAAATGGCCCATTTTAGCTTAAATTTTTGACATGTATTCCTTAAGTCCAGTCCTACCTCCCTACCTCCTTTTTGGGCTATAGAACTTGTTGTCTTGTTTTTAGTCCAAACTCCACCTCGAGCTTTTATATGGAAATATAGATCTTATTTTACCTGTATTGATGCATATATAATTATGTTGATAGTTTCAAAGTATTTCATAAATTTTTTGGTATTTTAGTATTGGTTTAGTAAATTTGAAGTATTCACCCGCATCTAAGTAAATCCTGAATAAAACATGGGATCTATGCATAAAATATATGATACTCCAAATATTTAAATTTATCCATTATAAAACATTAAGAATCATTTAGATGCAATTCACATATATAATAATATCATAGAAAATAAAATTTGGAATCATATTTGGATACAAACCCTAGTTCATAGAATAAGAAATTTTAAATAGCAATTCCATATTTTTCGGGAATGAGGATAAAAGTAGATCCTGATTAAATACCTATATACCTGAAAGAAGAATATTCTTGGAGAAATTCTTGAAATTGAAAATTTTATGGTTTTTGGATTTCAAAGCCAATTTTTTATGTTCTTGAATTTTGGGAGAAAGGAAAAGGAATTTGAAGACACTATCGATGTGTTTTATCATTGTCAATGATTCTTATTAGATGTTTAAAAATATTTGGAGGGACTTTGGTTAAGTAAAGAAATAAATTACCCCTTAAATAATTCTTCAAAATTGCAAAAGAATCTCATCGGACGGTCCATGTGATGGACCGTCTATCGCCAAACGAGCTATTATACAGACGTCATCTTATTGGAAAAGTTTAATCTCACTTATCAATTTTGACATCCTCAGTGATGGATTGTCACTATTTCTGTCGTCCACCGGCTGATTTACACTCTTTTGTAAAATGGTCATAATTTTTTACTTCGACCTCATATTGAAAAACATTTTAATGTTTTTGAAATAAGACTCAAGAATTATTAATTTGACATATTATGGGTGACAAAACCTTATATTATAGAACTTATGCTCGTCTAAATTGACACTTATAAGACTTTAAGTGAAAACTTAATCAGGAGAATGTCTCCAAACACAACTTTGTTCTAGGGGTTCCTTAGGACCTTAATTCATATTTAAATCTCTTCACATACTAGGGAATTGAATTTAACACATAATTTCAAGTTAAAATCATATAGTTAGAGTCTAACCATAAATGTAGAAGTTTCAAATAAAAGTTGAAAAGATTGGGGTATTAAAATTTATCGTCATTAATTTAATCACAAAAGGTTATCACAACAATCAATATATTTTTAATCATAAATCACAACTAAAAATGAAGAGAGTCCCCAAGTTATTAATTATGTTCCACAAGTCACTAATAATAATTTAACTACCATTATACCATTACCTACCTCGAATAGGCGATGGAGATATCAAAATCAATGAACCACAAACTTCCCTTTGCCTAAAGTTTTCTTTTTTATGGATTAGAGTAATAATGAAAATGTATTAATTCTCTCATATATAAAAAAACATTGAGTAAGAAGATACTCTACCCTCTTTTCGTAGATCTACAATCAAGTAATGGTCTTACCACTGTAAATCTATCAAATATTTCCACTATCTAGATATTAAAACCGTAATTCTATGATGAACTCGTAAGTTTACCTATTAGGAAAAATTCTTGGTGATTCTTTGTCAACCCATATGCATTCTCCCCAGTTTACACATCAAGATCTTTAGATCCAAAACTTTCTATCAAGAACAAACCATGAGTTTCTAAGATAAAGAAGATTGGTTGGTGGTTAAAAGCATTGGAAGACTTACCTTTGCACAAGAAACCACCTTGGAAACTTAAAATTAGATATAGCAATGATCAAAATTATCCATACTTATATTTAGAATAAACTAGTTTTTTTAAAATTCCACATGTATACTAAATTATCTGCATGTCATCATTATAGCATCTGAGGCCTGCTATGGAAGCCTTTTGAAGTCGCTCTTCTGCTATGGAAGCCTCGCTACGACTTAAGGCATGACTTTATGGAAAACTACGAACAACTATTTTTCCCAAGAACAATAGCTCTCCTTAATCACAATACAAATTCTTGATCTTGACAACACGATCCAAACCTATCATGGAAACTCTTATAACGGAGTTGTAAAGACTAGAATACAATTCCAAAAAGAGTTATAGAAAGCTACACTCATCTACAATCCATGTTTCACTACTAAACAACTAGTTCTTACCCTTTAAAATGCGATCTCTCTGAAGATGCACATGACTTCTATTTTGGATAAAACTACCCCACCCTGAAATTTCTCTAACTCAAAAATTAGGGTATTTCTTTGAGGAAACTTAAACCCTAAACCATGACATAGCGTCGATGATGATCATTAGAAAACAATAATATTAGGTACATATGAAATGGGATATTGACGAGGATAAAATAGTTTTCTTGTTACTTCATATTTTTTTTGTTTGCCTATGTAGTTGGGTGAGTGAACTAGTTTATTCAGTTAAAATAAATATAATATGAAAGATGCATATCTTATATTAGGCTTAATGTTTACTACTAAATTTTTCATAATTAATTTTATGATATTTGAATGTGTACAATTCAACAAAAAAAGAAGACTTGTAAAATTCGAGGACTAAAATAATTCTTTGATATTTATTGGTCTGCAAATTGTTTCATCAGTTATAATATCAAAATTATAAAGGTATATTCTTTCTAAATAGAAGATGATTTTTTGTCTTATTAAGAAAAATATTGTGTATTTTATACAGAAAGTTTTATTTTGAATTGGTTGACTCTACTACAGTGAATTCTTACACAAAACATCAATGTGCCAATTCCATTTTACTCATTCTCCTCCTAGTTGTAAAACAATTCATTATATCACTTTCCTTTGGTGATTAATGATAATGATTCTCTTGGTTCCTTACTTTTTGTGTAATTATATTTATAGGAATGCACCCTCCTAGTATTAGGATTTGCAAGAATTTATGGCTTTTTTTTTTTTTGTGGTCTGGGATTATATTTAGGCTCAATGTGCTTTAAGTTGAGTATACTAATGTAACACCTTTAGTTTTGAGAAAGAATTTGAATCTTTCTATGTATGTAGTTAGAATTAAAATTGGTTTGTAAAAACATTTCTAAAAGTACGAAATTAGTATCGTATATAAAGTTAAGGTATTTGTTCGTGTTTATAATGCAACAAATTTCTCCTCAATCCGAGTCTGCAGTAAGAAATTATGAGCATTTTATTAAAATCCTATAGTACCTTGATTTTTCCTTGCATTCGAGCTTGCGTTCATGGTATAGATGAGTTAAATGATGTTTATAGACCTTTATGGAAGCTTGTATTCATTGATTGATCCTTCCCACATCTTATCAAGTATTTTTGGATATTTAAAAATCACTAACGTGTAACTTTTGGAAGTACTCTACGATGGGAAACTCGGTTCCTAATGTTTAAGCATGCAAAGGAAAAAGTACTGATGCCTAGCATAGCACTCCACATGCCTTTTGTAGTATTGTGGCATGATTTTAGATGTGCCATGCTTGGTGGTACACTCAAGCACAAAATCCTCTGAATGACGTTCATTTTTGTAGAGTTATTTTTGTCCTTTTACCCCACCGATATAATAATAAACAATGTTTTTAGACCCTATAAGAAGCATGAAGTCTCAGCTAATACTTATATTCTTCCAAGTCTAAACATTCAGCATATAAATAACAAAAAAATATAAAGCACACACTTTCTCTCTAATTCTCCAAGGCTAGGGTTCTTCCCAAAGAGCTTTAAGAACTCAATTTCACCAACAATCTTAGTATAGAAGAACATCAAAAAGGTATGTGCAACTTCAACAATGGCTACCTTCTTCCCTTTTATCCAATCTCCCTCGGTCTTAATTTTAAGTTTCAAATTAAAATACTAGGATTTACCCCAATTATCTTAATATGATGAAGTTATATCTCCTAGCATGTTGTATAATGATTATTAACAATTTTGATGGTATTTACATGTTATTTTGTGAAGTTGCATCTCCTTATGTTTTAGATTTTGTGAAATGTCATGTCCGTATGAGTTGAAGTTTGTGAAGTTTCATGTCACTTGAGTTGTAGTCAAATCAATGCTAGTCACCATTGAAAGAAGTGAAGTATTAGTCATATTCATAGAATTGTAGTAGAAGCATGAGACATGGTCTGCTTTTCATATATTGTTAATTTTTAATCTTAAATCTTGTTTTGCGGCAAGAGTCATATTTTTATGATTTTACTTGGCTTTAAAAAGTGTTAAGCCTATTTCACAGTCAGTAAGGAAAACCTTTATAGTTGGCTTTTTAAATATTTAATCCTAGTTCAAAGCAAGTATCTTTAAAATATTTTTCAATACATGAATTAAAAGTTTAAGAAGGTATATATTTGTGAAGTGATGATACAATATTAATAAGAAATATTTTTTTCCCAAAGAGGTTAAATAAATTTTTCTTGGACAGTTGGTAATCTAAAAGATGTGCCCCAGTGGTCACGATAAGTAGTAATTGTTAGTTTAGTTTTTTGGAGGAGTGTTAGCACTGAGTGGATTCAGGTTCAAAGATCCCTATCCCATCTCTTGTGTTGCAAATTATAGGATATTTGTTACTGCCCAAAGATGCATATCTAGAGAAATTTATGAAGCATTTAGTAGATCAACTAGAAAACCAATGATGTTACCTATACCATGGAAAGGTATTTGGAGATTTCCCAGTAGGGGAAAAAATATGACGGACTCTATGGCTGATTACCTAAAGTATGTAAGTTATAGGAACCCGTCGTTGTTCAACTGTCAGTCAATAGTAAGAAGGTTATTGAGAATGTATAATTAAATGTTCATTTACCTTGTTAAAACTAATGAGCTTTGAGATGTTTACTAAGTCTTACTAAAGAGTTGTAAGATATTTACTGAGTTTTACTAGTACTCTTGAAAAGTGAAGTTCTTGGCATAAACTCTCAATTTTGATTGATATTGCATCTAGAGAGTGAAAATCAAAGTGGACTTCGATTTTTATAACTAAATAATGATAAATGTACTCTATTAATAAGTCCATTATTTGTGATGAGTTTAAACCCTTCATAATACTTGATGTTTTAAAATATTCATCTATCATGCATCATTGTGTAAGCATAGTAATGTTCAATTTGGATTGTGTCAGTATATAGTGTTCAACCTGGATTGTGTCAGCATAGTAGTCTTCAATTCAACTTGTCTAATCTTATTAATGTCCATTAAAACTTCTTTTTGTGTAGTATTCTCGAGTAAGCATGCATTTTCATTCATACATACACAGTACATTCAAACATACTGACCTATACTTTTTCTTACGCTCACACTATAGGCTCAGAAGTGTTTATCCAACTTGTAGTTAGCAGATTCAGAAGGTATCATTCAGATGGTGATAAATCACCATAATCAAAGGATAAGATTATTATTTCAGACTAAGCATTTTCCTTGTAATTCTTTTGTAGTTTCTTAGAGGTAGTTGAGGGTTTGCCGTAGTATCTCTACGGTTGTTAGATGAGGCTTTATAGATAGTAAATTAAAAGTTGAAGTAACTTTCAGCAGATTTAATTATTTATCTTGAAAGTTATTGTACCTTATTACATATATTAAAAGAGTTCATCTATTTTTACACTTCCACAATAGCTCTTGTATGTATGTTTTATGATTCATTAAGAACCAAGTTGTTCTGGTTGCTTGTTATGTCCAGGGTGTGAGAAAATTGGTAACAGAGCATAGAGTTCAAGAATCATAGGGAGTCTATGATGTTGTGTCTAGTAGAGTGTTTCTTTGGGGTGTTTTGTGAATCACATTTATATTCAGGAGGCCACAAGACATAGTATGATAGGGCAGTCTCCCCTATGAAACATACACGGATTAGTGCGTTGCCCGAATTCTTCCAACTATGCCTCCTCTTTTAATTAGTAGAATCCATAAAATTCAATATTCCCATTAGTGTGGATCTTATAAATAAAGACATTATAAAATAAATTTTTTATTAGGTTTATAGATGATCTTACTAGTGTAGTGAATCGGTCATTTTGAAATTACTGTATTCTTGTTTTCATGGATCGTGCAAGTATGATAGACTACCAAGTCCCTTGTAAAACCTTAGGGTAGATGAGACCATTAATGAGGGAATATGACTTAAAATAGTCGGATAGTATTGTCACCCAAAAAATGGGTTTTATTTAAGATGTTATGAGACAAAAGACATATGTAGTATAATGTTCCTAGAGACAGATATGAAGTCAGCAATGTAGAAGCTAAAGTTGGCATAGTTCCTTATTAAGGTGTGTTGCAGATTATTCTCTGAGTAGTGGGATTGTGAGTTTTTAAGTTTTGACTAAGGAGTAATTAGTTTGTTCAGATTTCATGGTAGTATGTAGAGAAGAAGTTGATGTTTAAGAAGACTTAGGTTATGTTATGAGTTAGAAAGGAGTCCATGATAGAAATTTTTTCTGTTAGAAAGACCAATGATAATATGTAAGCAATAGATAAAAATTCATATATTTAGGATATGTTTGTCGTTGGGACGAGATGACTCTATCCATGAGGTTATAGATCCATTGTAGAAAGGGTTATGTATAAGGAAACATTTAAGTATAACTAGGTTGTGTAGGCTTTAACCTAATAAACTGGGTTTTTGAGACAGAGTAGTCAGTGATAGGCCAGTAGCCAATGCCAGATCTAGAAAAATAAAAGAGATAAGGTGAAGATGGGGTATAAGATAGAAGTAAATGGAACAATAGTACTAAACATCGATAGACATACTCCTAGAACCTGGCATCATGGTTTTAGAGAGTTTATCGATATATAAAAGTCGAGAAAGGAAAGAAGACTTCAATCTCAAAGTCTAACTCAGACGTAGCTCCCTTCTTAAAAAAGGATATAACCCACTTAGGGCAAAACTATAAAACTTCTATCCAGAACAAAAATAGGACAACCCTGAATTAGAAGGAGAATTGGTCAGCCTAAATGTCGAGTGCTCACCATAACTCTAGAAAAGTTCCTATCTAGCCTGCACGATCACACCATAGATACTGACTCATACCTAGATCTGCATCACGAAAAAGACGTAGAAGTGCAGTTTGAGTACAAAAAAACAACGGGTACCCTGTAGGCATCATAGGCTAACCAGGAAAAAGCCGATATAAATAAAGTAAAGTGATATCAAATACAAATAAGGAGGTAGTATAAAGGTTAATCCAAGGCATAGACAAGCCTAAGTTTAGCACTACATATACTTAGAGCTCTAATGCAACTACCACAATTTAGGAACACAACAGATTACAGGACAAGTAATAGAGTAATTTATTAATAGGTAAAGCAGGAAGATAACTCAATACTGCTCACCAATCATGGAAGAAATACTTATAGTAGATGAAAGTCATCTTTTTATACAGTACTAATGAAAGAAGATAACAGAATAAATGTCTCACTTAAAACTCAATGGTTTGTTCATATCCAGAACAATGTATGCATGCTCACAAAGCACAACAAATAATAGTCTATATTGGCTCTATTTCAACTAGCTAACATCCATGGAATAGCTACTAATCTCTAACTTCTAGTCATTCCCCTCCCCAAAAACTATATTCCAGATTCAGGATCAAACACGTAGGCAGGGGCACATAACCCAAGGGTAAGTAACAAGGCTACTAGCGAGCTAAACAAGCAATAGGCTAGAATATTACACATAATAGGGATCCAAATAGAAAATCCCATCCCTGAGATGCACTATACAGTAAATATACAATGCTAATAGCCAGCCTAGAAAGCATAGACCGTATCCTACCTGGGACCAACGAAAACCATGTGAATCGTGCTGGAGGAATCTAGGAGTAACAAAAAAAAAACTTGATACCACAGGAGACTAAAAAAATTTAACCCATGAGTCAAGAATAGTAAAACAAGTCTCATATTACTATATAAATAGAAGTGTCGAAATATAATCTAAAAAGGATCTGTAAACCCTTGTAGCTACACGTGAAGCACAATCAATAGAATTTATGGTATCAAATTTGGTTAAACCAATGGAATAAAATGAAGAAATAATCCCAGAAAGTTAATGTATTTTATGTAACTTTACAACTAAAGAGAAACAAAGTAATTACCCGGTAGAAATCATCGTAGAACCACCAAAACAAGTTTCTACAACACAAAACCTCAAAAGGGACCTTTAAATGAACTTAATTATCTCTGAAATGTCAAGAAAAGATAGAGAAAATTAACATAGAATGAACAATTTTCATGAAGAAGGAAACATATATATAAGGACACTGCTTACCGATAAATCAACCTTTTTTGGCTTATTTATCGGCTCCCGCATCCCTTTTCTATTGATTTTCTAAAATAGGTATAAAATCACACGAAATTGAAAAGGAGACCGACATCGACAAACCATATTTAAAATGTTTACATAATCAATAGTTCGAACTCAATGAAACCAACAAAAATGTCTATTAGAAGTCTTTTAAGATGAGAAATGCCCAGAATAGCAACAATTTAAAGGAAATGAATCCATAAAACTTCTAAGGATACTAGTCCCTAAAATCAAGAATGACTTGAAGGGATACAAGAATTCCCTAAACATAGAAAATTGCTGAAAGATGAAATAACCCTTAGAGTCATTACAATATTTCCCACTAAAGGAACTTTCATCCGTAAAAGTTAAGAAAAAGAGAGTAAATGAATAATCAAAGAAATAAGGGTACTGGTAGCGTATATCCCTCTTCATCTCCCAGGTATCCTCCTTGACCGTACAACTGGCCCAAAAACTCTCACAACAGGTATATCCCTAGACCTGAACCTTCTCATATCCTTATTAATAATGGCCTATGGATGCTCTACATAGGCCAAACGGTCGTCCAAATGAACTTACTCATGATAAAGCACATGGGACGGGTATGGTACATTATGAAAAAGAAAGGAAACATGGAAAACCAGAGGAACCACTACTAAATCGAGAGGTAGGGCCAATTTATAGGCAACATAGCCCACTTTCTTGGTAATCTCATAAGGCCAAATGAACTTGGGGCTATGTTTACCGCTCTATCCAAACCTAACAGTTACTCTAGTACATTCTCTACCTCTCACTTGGTCCCTTCCTCAACCTCTTATGGGAGCCCTACCTACTTTTATATAAGACTCACCTCTACTCGCTGAAGACATTGAATGTACAATCTACAGAAAAATGAATGCAAAAAAATGGGTTTCCAAAGGATAGTTCAGGAACGACCAAGGAAAATATGAACGTCTTAGAGTCACTTACTCATGTAACACCATCACCAGTCGAAACCTCTTCTCTGATACAAATTTTTCATGACACAATTTCTCGAATAATGATGGAACCTACTATCGCACTAGTAGGAGAATGAACCTTGTATCCTGGATCCATAAGAGATGAGATATGAATGCAAGTAAGTTACACAAAAGTACAGTAAAGCAACATAAATAATGGAAATAAAGAACAAGCAATACAACATAGTATCACACAGTTAATAACCCCCCCTCCCCAAGACCTAGTATTGTTGTGTACATGAGATGCTACAAAGTACAAGATATAGCTATACAGAATTGTAATAGATACATCTATCTAGGGGATACGAGACATAACAAATACACGAAAGAAATGCAAGTAACTCAGAATGATGAGAGCTCACTTTGCACCTATGAAGTCAGTTAGCTAGAACAATTGGCAATGTCAATAGCGATAGCTCACACCTATATCTACATCCAGGAAGATGCAAATGTGTAATATGAGTTGAAGTTGCTGAATAAACAACGTCCAGTAGGCCTCGAGGGACCACTAGGTATATAACAAACATAAGAGCAATATATAACAGGACTAGAAAGAAAATAAGTCACGAAAGCAAATAATCCAACATACAAAGCTAGCTACTCTGATAGAAGCAAGGAAACATATAGTATAGAAATACAACTAGCTAAAACCATGTAGAAGGATCATAGGTAAGAAGATAAGGATATAATCAGGATCTTAGAAGTAACAAAAAAATAACAGTAAAAGGAAAAGATAAGATAGATAGAAAACAATCAGGTGGTGTACTCGTAACCTCACTATACAAAGTGGAAAAAATATGTAGCTAAGTCATAAGATGCACAAATAACACAGATAACAAGACTGGCCCGTAAGGAAAGTCTACACTAATACAAACAATACATATAGATAGTATAAGTAGGAGAACAATAGTTATAAACCCTTTGAGAGGAATGGTACACTAAATATTCACTCACCCATTGGATCCAAATACCTGGGGGAATACAGAAGCAAAAATGTGTTGAAAAGTAACCCAAACAAAATGATGCAATAGTTCATATGTACGATTCTCCTCTAGTACCCATAGGACCAATAGGGAGGACCCATGGAAGGGTATCCCCCAAATGCCTTTACTCCACCATAGACCCCTACCCCTGCGTGTGCCCCCCAGATCGAAAGGGTCCATCGATGTATGCCAATTGCGTAAAACTATCACAATATCCTCATATATTGATTTCATAGAGCCTTAGGGAGACTCATATCGTAGCATCCAATGCCTCAGTCTAATACGATCATCATTCTATAATCACCGTATCTCAGGGCATCCTATACAGTAATATAAAAGTATAAATAAAGTTCAAAACTGATAGGCATGATAAGTTTAGAAAGGTTGTACTTACTACCGAGCAAAGTTGGACCCAAGTGACAATGATTGTACTCACTACCAAACGAAGTTGGACTCAAGTGCAAGCATAAGGAATAAATAATAGTACCTGGTTCTAGGGTGTGATACTTGGTCTAAAAAAAAGAAAAAAGGTAGTACAGGGTGCTCAATATGCAGTTGAGTCTAAACCAAGTAGAAAAGTTAATTATGTTATTATTATGATTATTAGAAATTCCCATTTTACTCTACTTTTAGCCATTTCACTTTTTCTAACAAATAGTTTAAGAAAATGGTTGTAACAAGCCCTTGGTCCCAAATGCTTTTCGGAGTTGAAACCTCAAGGCTTTCCCACTATATGAATGCAACAACATAGGTAACTTATGCCCTGTGCAAGCTCAGCTAAGCTACAACTAACAACACAAGACAACAACCCAAAATCGAAATCCAACCCACACAACAATGTTCCACTACTTCCAGAGTCACCTTATGACCATCACGCTAGGTCACAATCTCGTATTACACGGAGAGCCGATAGAGAAAAAGTGGCGGAGAAGAATAAAAAGCATTCAAAGATCATGGTATCAACCTAGAATTCCCAACCACGGATGTTATTTTGTGCAATTACACAAGCTATATTCCATGAGTGATCCCTATGAGGCCTACATGTCATACTGTGAATACCACTCCATAACACACAATGATAAGCTTGACTAATAGAAAAAAGACCTCGAATAGCTCTAAAATTGATGAAATATGTATCCAGATGTCAAGACGAGTCAAAAATATTAATTAAGAAATTTTTTTAAGTTGACCAAAACCGAGCATAAAACAAACCCGCAAGACCCACTAACTTTACAAAAAAATAAACATCTCCAAAGAGTTCCCGGCATTAACAAGAACTTGTTCTCTAAAAATGAGCACAATTCAAGTGTCGGAAGGGCTTCGAATTATCCAAATATAACTAAAATAAAATATAACATATTGCAAAATTTTACACTAAAATAGAGAAGGTTTACGTACCAAAATACGAATGGAAACTCAATTATCAAGTAAACCAAGATTAACGCCCTTAAAAACAAACTAGAGTCATCTAAAAATTGAAGAAACAACAACAAATATAAATATTGATCTAGATGCCATTTATGGTTGAATTTCTCTATTTTTAAGGAAGTTCAAAAGAGAGAAGCTCATCTATAATGACGAGTGACTCAAATTAGATATCAAGACCAGCTCAACTATACTTCGCCTATTATTTATATATATTTATAACATCAAGAGAGAGATTGGAGTGAGAAGTAAATGAGAATGTATCTGGAAAAAAATAATGTTTGAACTTATATACTACCAGGTCATATACGGTCGTGATCTTATGGTGGATGTCATGAACGCATGGATGGGATTTATTAGTCATGTTGATCGAGATGATGAAGCTTGTGATTGCAAGTAAAAAAGAAATAGAGGGATGAGATCGTATGAAGGGACTTCCCAATTTTGATTAAGGCATACGCTAGCATTCGCGATTGTATGACATAGCTCCACAATTGCGAAAAAAAAACACAACATTTGCAAAATACTACAAACACCTTTTGACGCATGTTTAGAGTCTAAATTATGAAAAATAGTCATGCAAGAAAACCAAAAACTACATTACAGACCCAACGATGTAGTAAAAATCCACATACAAGGTTCTTTTGGAGAAATGATGATAAAGTCAACACTTAGTCCTAGAATACAAAAATCCACCCAACACCTAAAACAATAGCAACAGATATCTTGGGAAGAAAACCAACACTCTCTCTAAACCAAAGTCTACATCCGAACTTGATGGCGTATTCATATTTATGATTCAACACTTTGATCATTGAATGTTGACCAAAGTTAAAAGATCAACTATTGGCCAACTAAAAACTCACAAAATGAGTTAAACACACACTGGAAGTTCTTGGACTCAAACCAAGGGTCTACCTAGAAAAAAATACACATCCCAAAGCAGACAGAACTATCAAATTTTGATTCCAAACTCGTCTTGAAGGAATTTTGACTATCATCAATGAGTAACTATTCCTATGCTCCAAAATAAAAAAATTTGAGATAACTCTAAACCGAACCACCGAGGAACCGAACTACTAATTCCATCAGGTCATAAATGACATGGGATAACTACTAAAATGCTATATAAAAAAATAAAAATAGGACACGCACGAGAAAGATAGTAAGGGATATTACACACAATCTCAACACACCTGTTCTACCTCATATTGAGCTCCTTCTATCTCAATATAAATTTTATACTGCAATGGTCTTTAAAAATCTTAAATGAACTCCATAAAGGTAGTTTCTCAAGATCTTGAGAGAAAAAACTACCACTGTCAACTCTAAATCACGGGTGGCGTTGTTGTGTTTATGAACCTTTAGCTTACATGGAGCATATGCAATAACTTTTCCCTGCTACATCAATACACATCCTAATCTAGTACCTGAAGCATCACAATAGACTGTATATGGCTGACGCTCAACTAAATATGAAAATACTGGTGCTAAAGTTAGAAGCTTCTTGAGCCTCAAAAAACTAGACTCCAAGTCCTCATACCATAGGAAAAGAACATTTTTCTAGGTCAAACTTGTCATAAGATCTACTATGGACGAAAACCCTACATAAACTATCTATAATAATCGTCTAGCTCAACAAAACTGTGAACTATGAAGGAGTAGGAGGCCTAGAACAATCATAAACTGCTGAAATCTTCATTGGATCCACACTAATACTTACTAAAGATACAATATGATGCAAAAGAGCTGTAAAGTCCAACCAGAAAGCACACATTCAGAACTTTGTCTATATCCACCGAGTCCTTAAAGTCGAGAGTAGATTCTGATAAGTGGCCTAAAAACTACTCATTACATCTGAATGCATAGTTAAATTGCTTGTTTTCGTCATTATTATGTCATTTTGTGACATTAGTTTAGTGAGTATTTCAGGTGAATGCATGTCTTTTTGAAAAAACCAAGATAAACAAAAGCTAAAATATGTAACTAGGAGAAGGAAGTATCTTCATGGCAGTTGAAAATAAACTGTCGTAATTAATAGTGGGCTGTCGTCTCAGTGCAACACCCCCATGAAAGCTAGGAAGATAATCTAAGATTACTGGCCAAGATGGCAGTTTGCCACCAAAGACAGTGGACCACCATCCACAACAGCGGTCATCGCTCTCTCCAAAGGCGGTATCGTCATCCTTCTTGAAGATGAGCTTGAAGATACTTCCTAGGATATCGGCCAACTAGTGATAATGGAAAATCACTCCTTATACTCATTATGCCTAGCATTGAATAGACTGGGTATTCACCTTATCAAGA